>AWUE01020976.1:0-15928 GCA_001974825.2 Corchorus olitorius | reverse complement strand
AGTTTCGTCCTAAACAAACCGATGAGGATATGTTTGGTCCTAGAAGTACCATACCTCAATGTTATCGGGGGATAAATGTATTTGGCACAATGCATACGACCTAAAAATCGCATTTGCGATAGATTTGTTGGCATACTTCAATTATTAGCCAACTCGGAGATATTGTCAAGCACATTTTATGTCATCTCCGTTGTACCATAGTTTTGGGGTTATTTTAAGAAATCTACTAACTTTGGTTTAGTAGGATTTGCTAATGCGGAGTATCAATCTGATCCGCATAAAGCTCGCTCTCAAACCGGTTACATGTTTTGCTATAACGATACAACAATTTCTTGGCATTCTACTAGGCAAAAGCTATAGTAGTTATATCTTTCAACCACTCTGAGATTATCTCCTTCTATGAGGACGGAGGAGAGTGTGTTTGGTTATGATTTTGTTATAGCACATATTCAAAGGAATTGTGTATTGAAACCGGTTATAGACTCTCCCATGATAATTTATGATGATAATGTTGCTTGCATTGCACATGTCAGGGAGAATATATTAAGGTGATTAGACCAAGACTGTCTCGCCAAAATTTTATACTCATAAACTCTAAGAAAGTCGACAAGTTGATGTTATATAGATTCGCTCCACCAACAATCTTGTACATTTATTTACCAAAATTATTGCCAGCATCAACATTTGAGAAATCATTTTATGGCATTGGTATATGGCGAGCTAGTAAAATGCAAGATTGAATTCCTCAGAAGTGGAAATTTTTGGATACCCAAAAGTGGTTGTTTGTTTTAATTCAGGGGGAGCGATTATGAGTTTAAAGTGTGTTGCACTCTTTTTCCCTTATGATCGGTTTTGTCCCACAGGGTTTTCCGACTTAAGGTTTTTAATGAGGCAACAATAGCACATTTAGATGTAATTGTCTTGAAGACATTTACATGGACTTAAATTGCTCTAACACTCTTTTTCCCTTCTGTTCGGTTTTGTCCCATTGGGTTTTCCGACACAAGGTTTTTAATGAGGCAATAAAGAGCACATGTAATATTTGTCCAGAAGACAAATGGACTTGATATGCTGCACTCTTTTTTCCTTATGACTGGTTTTGTCCCATTGGGTTTTCCAGCTTAAGGTTTTTAACGAGGCACTAGCTACATGTCCAAACGGGTCTATAGTGGTGTTATGTCCAAGGGGGAGTGTTATGGAATTATGGACTCCACACCACACTAAGCCCAACTATATTGAACCCATTTGGATTTAAGAGAGAATCAAGCATTAATGAAAGAATCAAGGAAGATTACAAGGAGATTACCTGGAAGGTTCCCTGGAGCATCATCCACCGTTAGATATTACTTTGCTTGCAAGTCAAGTATATTAGCATTAAATGTACAGGGATTTACTCCACTATATAAAGGGAGTCCCCTAAGCTATTTTACACACACTTCAGATTTCTTTATTCTCTTCTCTCTGAATAATAGAAATTCTCTCTCTTTTCTCTCTATTGTTCTTGGTGTTCTTCATTAGTTTCATAACATATTCTACAATTTCCATAAAAACTAATTATAATCAATCGCACTAATAAATACAAGAAACAGGGGCTAAATAATCAATTCAGGATATAAGATTTGCCGTAAAATGCAATTTGGGATATAACGTTACAAAACAAGCAATTAAGGATATAACGTTACGAAAAGCGAGCAATTAAGGATATAGTTCGTTGGGGCTCCGTTAAATAATGACATGGCATCCACGTAATTTCTGACAATGCACGTGTCATTTACGTGGATACAACGTGGATGCCACGTCATCAATTAACGGAGCCCTAACTGATTATATCATTAATTGCTTGAAATCGAAAACGTCATATCCTTAATTGCTTGAAATAAAAAACGTTATATCCTTAATTGCTTGTTTTGTAACGTAATATCCTTAATTGCTTGCGGCAGAAAACGTTATATCCTAAATTGCTTGCTTATCATCTATAACATAAATATTTAGAAGAAAATAAATTTTTTTAAAAATATTTTATTTAAATCACTTTTTATTGTATATAAGGCCTTGTTTTTTTTCTTTTTCTTTTGGCATCATATATAAGGCATTGCTGAGTCGAAAAATGTATTCTTAGAATATATACCTTTTTTTGTCCCTCTAATGGTGATAGAGATAAAATTGGGTTTAACACAATAATCCTAATAGTTAATGGTCATTAATAATTGTTATAAATTAATATAAGAAATTACTTATGTAAATTTATTTATTACATAAATATTAAATTTGAATATTATTTATAATTATGTATATTTATTTATAATTATGTATATTTATTTTACTTTAAAAATATATTTAGTTATTCTCTTTTAATGATATACTAATCTTCACATTCACGTGCGTTGCACACCATATTGAATATAATTAATAATTAACTTAATTAGTTCTTAAAAAATATATTTAATTAATGATTATGTAACTAATTTTAATTTTAAAGTAACGATAATAATATTTTTATTAGTTTATATTATAATTGGGTTGGGTCCAGACCTACCAAAAGATCTCCAATTTTTTAAAATTAAAATGGTAAAAAAAATTATTTATAAAATATTTAAATTAATTAAATAAAAATAGAGTTTTTAGTAGAATAAAACTATAAAAGTTTAAACAATGTCATTTAAAAAATATATTTAAAAAGTTCCAACATATCTAAGTTTTGCAATTAAAATGGTAAAATGGTAAAAATAAAAAAAATAAAGAGATTAGATTTAATTAAATATATTTAAAATGATTGTTCGTGTGAGTGAATTTCAGAAATAGGAATTCAGTAATGGAGATGTTTATTTGATTTGTTCGTAATCTTTAAATTTTGTGATTTTATTCATATCAATAAATAAAGTTATGAAATAAGGATTATTATTATTATGATAATTTGAAAATGCTGGTTGCTTTTAATTAAGAATATGTCAAATAATCAATTTAGGATATAACGTTTGTTGCCACAAGCAATTAAGGATATAACTTTTTTTTTATTTCAAGCAATTAAGGATATGACATTTTCGATTTCAAGCAATTATGGATATAATCAGTTAGCGCTCCGTTAATTGATGACGTGGCATCCACGTTGTATCCACGTAGATGACACGTGTATTGTCAGAAATTACGTGGATGCCACGTGGATGCCATGTCATCATTTAACGGAGCCCTAACAGACTATATCCTTAATTGCTCGTTTTTCGTAACATTATATCCTTAATTGCTTGTTTTGTAATGTTATATCCTAAATTGCATTTTGCGGCAAACCTTATATCCTGAATTGATTATTTAGCCAGAAACAGGGCATTCAGTAATTTTTGACATTTTTTTAAATGGATAGTTTTTTTAAAATGATATAAATAAAATTTAAATACTTATATTTATTCTCTAATGGGTAGTTTTATTTAAAATGGGTAGTTTTTAGTTCGTTTTGAATTTTTTTAAAACTGAGTTTGTATCCGAGTCAACTCGTGACACAAACTTAGGACTTAGCTTTATAATTAGTATTGGGTCGTTTTTAGTTCGTTTTGAATTTTTTTAAAACTGAATTTGTATCCGAATCAACTCGTGACACAAACTTAGGACTTGACTTTATAATTAGTATAGATACTAATTTCGAATTCAAAAAATAAATATACTAATTTCTTTTTTTTTGAGAAAAAAACTAATTTCAAGACATCAAGAGGAAAAATAAAAAATTTATTCGAATTAATAATATTACAAAATATTGCATTCACTTTTTCGGTGATAAAAAATATTGCATTCATTATTTTGTGATAAAAAATATTGCATTCATTAGCAAAATCCATTATTTATAAGAAAATCATACCATCCACTAACGGTGAGATTTAGCATATTGAAGGTTTATTAATTAAAAAACGCTAAAAGTTCAAATAAGGATCTGACTTTTAGGGAAAAGGTTATTTAAGGGTCTAAACTTCAGAAAATGTCAAATAGATGCTCAATCTTTTCGATTTGAGTCAGATAAGGACATTTCCATGAAATTTGTGGATAATGGGATGTGTTTCTCTCTAGTTTATATATATCCACAAATTTCATGGAAATGTGCTTCTCTCTAGTTTATATATATAAACATCTCATTATCCTGATTTGTTGAAAATGTGCATATTTCCCATACCCATAGCAGCCTTAGTTTCCAGAAGACAGATGATATCCGGTCTCTCACGACGCAAGAGCTCTTTACAATTTCGACGAAAGATGTTATTCCCAATACCCCTACAATCCCATGTAAGACACTTCATTGAGTAAGAGTGGGAGTAGTTCTTCCTGGCTGAGCAAGTAATTCAATCTGCATATTCGCAGTAGAAGCCACATCACTATCATCGCTTTCCATCTTTGCACTTTGATCAGGGGTGTCATTGGCGTGCCTTAACGCCATCTTCTCTACTAATTGTGATTGTATTGGGGGTGGAGAATGACCAGGAATCATGGCAGGGCTGGGCACAGGCTTGGGCTGAGACACGGAGGGGGCTGGTTTATTTGATGTCCGGGATATCTTACTCACAGCATTGGGCCTGTCACTTGAGCCACCTAGCCCATTAATCAGAGAGATGTCAACTTCTTTCTCCTTCAAAGCACCCTTCCCTTTCCTTTTATCCTTCTTAAATCCCGCCTATTTTGCCGCTTAACGTAAGGCTTCTCATCTAACGAGTTGAATAGCTAGTAGGGAGTTGGGGAGTCATATTACCAAATTTCATGGAAGTGTCCTTATTTGACCCAAATCGAAAAGGTTGAGCACCCATTTGACCTTTTATGAAGTTTAGTCCCTTAAATGACCTTTTCCCTAAAGGTCGACCCCTATTTGAACTTTTAATCATTAAAAAGGCTTTTCAAAATTTTTTTGTTATATTCTACCATATTAGCTACTATTGCGCCCAATGTAGGAGTAAGAGGGTGAGAGCCAGAGAGGAGAGAGAGATTGTGGGTTTGGTGAGTCATGCTTATGGAGGCATTCTTTGCCTATTCTACCAATTGCTCAAATATGGACCAAACTTATAACCAATTGCTGAAA
The DNA here is from genome assembly GCA_001974825.2 of Corchorus olitorius. Lineage (NCBI taxonomy): Eukaryota > Viridiplantae > Streptophyta > Magnoliopsida > Malvales > Malvaceae > Corchorus > Corchorus olitorius. Next base: position 10,878 of record AWUE01020976.1, on the reverse strand, counting down.
CTTATAACCAAGGAGTTTAATCTAGTCATTTAGATATCAACGAATATATCGAACGGATATATCGACGGATGTATGAACAGATATATTGAGGTATCAATGAAGTTCAAAAATAAGTTGTCAAAAATGCACTAAAACGACAGATATTTATAGTAAAAGTTTGAATTTTGACTTGAAATTTTGACTAACAGTTATTTACATATTTTCACATATTTTAGAATCAAAATATGATAAATAGATTATATTTTCACATATTTTTTTATTTTTTTAATATTTTTTACTGCAAAAAGCATATATAATATGTATACATCAAATATACTAATTTAATCATACGATTATTTTCTCTTCAAAATGATGGTTACCAAATAAATCACTTCATTAAATGCAAAAACTTAAATGATTTTTTTTAAGTGAGAAAGTAATAGATCATATTTATAAGTGCATTATTTTACATTATTGAAGTAATTTATATTTATTTTACATTATTTTGGTTCCATTTAGATTATATTTTGACTATTAATATTGCACGTTCTATTGGTTTTTATGATAAAATCTCACGTTTGTGTCCTTGAGCTTGTAGGATTATTTTGGAGTGATTTTAAGGAGAAAATCATAACTTTTAAGCCGCAAAATCAATTGAAACGGTTCAAGCGCCCATGGATAGAAGATTCACGGTTTCTTCTAATCAACTATTTTGGAGTGATTAAATTTTTACTTTGAAGAAAGCTTTTGGCAAAAAAAAAAATTGACATAAAAGTGTTTGTCGAATACCAAAATGGAAATGTGAGGAATATTACTATTAAATAGATGACCACAACGGGATCGGACCAAATTGTATAAATTAAAAAGCTAATGTTACTTTTAAGAAAACATGCATTACTTTGAAGAAATCTTTGGAAAAAAAAAAACAAACTAACAAAAATTATTGTGACCAAAATCAAATTGGCAATGTCAGGAATATTACTATTCAATAAATGACCAAAAGCATTCGAATGAAATTGTATTATATGATACCTCGGGTTTATCTCAAACCGAATCACTTAAACCAAACCATTCTTGGTAATACTAATACCACACTTTTGTAGAAAGGATTTCAATTGCTAATATTTTTGAAAACATGAAAAAATTTATCGAAATGCCGCTTATATTTTTAATCATAGATGTAAAAATGAAAAAATATTTAATTTAATACGGATATTTGAATAAAACAATAAATATCGACGGATACACGGATATATCGACGAATATTCGGTGACATTGAATTTTTTTTGGATTTTTCTATTGAGGGGTACAGATATCGGATATATCGAGGTATCAATAAATATTAATTAATTCCATACTTATAACCAATTGCTCACATCAGGGTCAAATCTTTAGAACAGCAAATCAGGGTCTAACTTTTAAAAAATGAGCCAAATAGGGAGACGTGCATATGGCAAAGTGCGACTGAGTGACAAGCACCGTTAAGTTAACGTTTGTATGATGTGGCATACACTTATTGGTTTAAAAATAAATAATTTAATAACTTCTAAAAATAGAAATTTAATATTAATTTTTAATTTGGAAAATGAGAAGTAACTAAATTTTACAATACTTATTCCTTCTACCCAAATCTACCTTCGTCAATTCAGACACCCAAATTTGACAACAATTTCCAAAATCCCAAATTTCGAGCTATATATTATCGCTAATCTGAGGGGGAGCCAAACATTCGAAAATCCCCAATATTCAATCCATGAAACCCTAGTTTTACTCAAAATCTCAGAAATTTTCAGAACCCACAAAACCCTAGTTTTCTCGCTAAATTCGATAAAAAAAGGCGCACTCTCAAAATCCCTAATTTTAAAAGCAACTAAACCCAAATCTTCGAAACAATCTCTCCTTTTGATTTCAAAGACCTGCATGTTTGTTAGAACGTTTATCACGTTTTGGAGCCTCCAAACGTGACAAACGCAGCAATGGTTGCTTTTGGTGAAAATTTGGTCCTAATTTGAGCAATTAGCCGTTATGTAAAATATTGATCTTTGAATATTTTCCATAAAAAATAATCATTATCTATATATACAAGGTGAAAGTGCTCGCGCTTCGCTGCGGGTGGATTAAATTTTTTTATCAGTTTACTTTTACTTATATTTGGATCTTACATGTTTATTAAATTAAAAAAATTAAATAAGTATTGCAATTGTGAAAATCCATGTCATATATAACGAATAGGTTATTTTTTAGGACATTTATGTTGTCTTCCAGGGGCACCCGTGAAGAGCTAATTATTATTTGGGAGTTTGTGGTAAAGGCACAAAACATGTCTCCTAATTGTTGTAAGACAATAATACCCCCGTAATAATTACTGTTTAGCCTTAAATTATAATATTTATTGATTTTAAGGGAAAATCATAAAATTAAAAAATATAATTATAGGATTTTAGAAATTAAAAAAATAGATTAATAAAATTAACCACAATTTAATAGAATTTAGCCCAAAATATCATTATTGAAAGCCCTGACTAATCCGAATTTGACCTGAATTTTTATTATTTATAATTCTTTTTTAGAACTTCAACATACAACACTACATTCCCAATATCAATCAATTTTTACGGTCATCATCATCTCAATTGGAATTATTAATATTTTAATTTAGATATATTAATATATTAATTCCATATGTGAAGTTATTCATTCCACCAAAACTAATCACAATTAGACAAACAGTTTAACGGACGGATGCACCAGGGGCGCCCGTGAAGAGCCAATTATTATTTGGGAGTCTGTGCTAAAAGCACAGAGTATGTCTCCTAATTATTGTAAGACAATAATACCCCCGTAATAATTATTGAGCCTTGAATTATAATATTTATTGATTTTAAGGGTAAATGTTAAAATTCAAACATATTTTTATAGGATTTTAGAAATTAAATAAAATAAATTAATAAAAGTTAACCATAATTTAATAGAATTTATCCACCAATATCATTACTGAAAGCTCCGATTAATCCGAAATTGACCTGAATCATGATTAAATTTAATTCTTTTTTGGAACTTAAACGTACAATACTACATTCCCAATATCAATCAATTTCTACGATCATCATCATCTCAATTGGAATAGATAAATTAATATATTAATTTCATAAGTGAAGTTATTAATTCCACAAAAACTTATCACAATTAAACAAACAGCTTGGCTAACGGGTTTCCCAGGGGCACCCGTCATGAGCCAATTATTATTTTGGAAGCACAAACTATGTCTCCTAATTGATGTAAGACAATAATGTCCCTATAATAATTATTGTTTAGCCTTGAATTATAATAATTATTGATTTTAAGGGTAAATCTCAAAATTTAAACCTATTTTATAGGATTTTAAAAATTAAATAAAAGAAATTAGTAAAAGTTAACCATCATTTATAGAATTTAGCCCCTAAATATCATTATTGAAAACTTTGACTAATCCGGATTTGACCCGAATCATTATTATTTTCATTCTTTTTTAGAACTCCAACGTACAATACTATATTTCCAAAATCAATTAATTTCTACGGTCATCATTATCTAAATTGGAATAATTAATATTTTAATCCAAATAGATCAATATATTAATTCCACATGTGAAGTTTTTAATTCCACCAAAACTTATCACAACTAGACATACGGTTTGGCTAACGGATGCACAAGGGGCACCCGTGAAGAGGCAATTATTATTTGGGAGTTTGTGCTAAAAGCACAAAATATGTCTCCTAATTGTTGTAATAAAATAATAATACCCCCGTAATTATTATTGTTTAGCATTGAATTATAATATTTATTGATTTTAAAGGTAAATCTTAAAATTTAAACATATTGTTATAGGATTTTGGAAATTAAATAAAATAATTTAATAAAAGTTAACCATAATTTAATAGAATTTAGCCCCTAATATCATTATTGCAAGCTCTGACTAATCTGAATTTGACCTAAATCATTATTATTTTTAATTCTTTTTAAAAATTCAATGTACAATACTACATTCCCAATATCAATCAATTTCTACGATCATCATCATCTCAATTGGAATAATTTATATTTTAATTTATATATATTAATATCTTTATTCCATAGGTGAAGTTATTAATTCCACCAAAACTTATCATAATTAGACAAACGGTTTGACTAACAGGTGCACCAGGGGCACCCGTTAAAAGCCAATTATTATTTTGGAGTTTGTGCTAAAGCACAAAATATGTCTCCTAATTGTTGTGGGACAATAATACCCCCGTAATAATTATTGTTTAGCCTTAAATTATTAATATTTATTGATTTTAAGGGTAAATCTTAAAATTTAAACATATTGTTATAGGAGTTTAGCAATTAAATAAAATAAATTAATGAATGTTAACCATAACTTAATAGAATTTAGCCCCAATATCATTATTGAAATATCCGACTAATCTAAATTTGATCTGAATCATTACTATTTTTAATTCTTTTTTATAACTTCAATGTACAATAGTACATTCCCAATATCAATCAATTTCTAAGATCATCATCATCTCAATTAAAAAAATCAATATTTTAATTTAATAAATTAATATATTAATTCCATAAGTGAAGTTGTTAATTCCACCAAAGTTTATCACAATTAAACAAACGGTTTGGCTCACGGGATTCCCAGAGACACCCGTGATGAGCCAATTATTATTTTGGAGTTTCTAAAAAAACACAGAGTATGTCTCCTAATTGTTGTAAAACAATAATGCCCCTGTAACAAATATTGTTTAGCCTTGAATTATAATATTTATTGATTTTAAGGTAAATCTTAAAATTTAAACCTATTGTTGTAGGATTTATAAAATTAAATAAAAGAAATTAGTAAAAGTTAACCATATAGAATTTAACCCCAAATATCATTATTGAAAGCTCTGACTAATCCGGATTTGACCTGAATCCTTATTATTTTTAATTATTTTTTAGAACTTCAACGTACAATACTAAATTTCCAATATCAATCAATTTCTATGGTCATCATCATCTCAATTGGAATAATTAAAATTTTAATTTACATATATTAGTATATTAATAATTCCACATGTGAAGTTATTAATTCCACCAAAACTTATTCAATTAGACAAACGGTTTGTCTAACGGGTGCATCAGTGGCACCCGTGAAGAGCCAATTATTATTTGGAAATTTGTGCTAAAAGCGCAAAGTATGTCTCTTAATTGTTGTAAGACAATAATACCCCCATAATAATTATTGTTTAGCCTTGAATTATAATATTTATTGATTTTAAGGGTAAATCTTAAAATTTAAACATATTATTATAGGATTTTAGAAATTAAATAAAATAAATTAATACAATTTAACCATCAACCCCATCAACCCCATCAACCCCATCCAAGAAGAGGAATCCCGGGGGTAGAATTATAACACGTCTCCAGATAATTTAAAAGAAAAAAGGTAAAGGAAAAATCGCGTGGTGGCTTGCATGTCTGACTTATGGCAAGGGTTTATTCTGTCGACGCGTGTTGGAGATGGTGGGTTTTGGTTTGGGTCTTTGTTGCTGGTCTCTGTCTCTTTTCTTTTTCTCTTTTCAGGTTTCCAGTCTCTTCCCTCTATGATCTCTCTCAAATCTCTCATGAACCTTGGGTTCTGATGGACGGAGAGAAGCAGATATGTGGAAGGTGAGGGAGAGGTTGCCGGATAGAGGAAGAGGGGAGAGGCGGGAAGACCTTGGGTCCGATGAAATCCGACTCTCCAAGGACTTCCGTTCCGGCCCCTCTATCAACTCTCAAACTTCTTTCCCCTCTTATCCTTTAATTTAGCAAGTCGTTTTTATTGAATTTGAAGTCTAAGGAGAAGAGTCAGATCGAAAAAATAAGGTAAGATATATCTAAATATTTTTTTCTTCTCCTCTTGGTTTGTTGTGGATATTTTCTTTTGATTATTGTTTCAATTTTCTTTTGTTTTTTTGGGTAACTCCTACGAAACAAAGATTGAAGACTCTTTTAAGTTAAATTCAAAGTTAATAATTCATCTCTTTGCTTGAGAGGGACAGAGAGTTCGATCGAAGACGAGGAAGAGAACGAGGGAAAGGGAGAAGAAGCCTCTGGAGAATTGGCGACAAGGGAGGAAGAAGCAGAGACTCTTTCTGACAGCCGATTTTAGCACCGTGTTGTTCTCCTCCCTTTTCATCTTTATTTCCTTTGAATTTCTTGCAGATGTTTATGTGTTAATGCTATTATTTCTTTGTGGGTATTGACTTATTGCGATTAAAGTAATTTCCTCTCTTTTTCAACAATTAGGTATGCTTTGCACGGTAATGTTCTAATTCAGATTCTGCTTTGTGTAATCCATTGAGTTTGCAATTCCCGAAGTCTTCTTCGCAGGAAAGTTAATGATTTTCCTACTGAAAATTTGCTAAACATTGTTGCTCACTAAGAGTTTGATGTTATGTCTTTGAAATCTTTTGGAAGTATTGCTGATCGCATATTGTTTTTCAATATTTTGTGCAATATTCTGGCATTCATGTAACCACTCATTCGTTCTTTCGTGTTGGAGTGTTCATCTGTCATTGGTTTTTCATGAGCTCTATTGTGTTTCAGGTAAGAATAGGGGTTCCACACCACAGGTTCAATTCTCTTTTTCAAGGTCTTTTCAAAGAAGTTTCTTGCTATATCCATTGGTTGTAAGTCGTTTTTCCTGTTGAGTGTTCTTTGTTACAGATCTAATATCGTCGAATCAAGTCAGTAAATAGAGCCCCTTGATCTTAAAGCAGTTAAAGTTATCTAGAAGCTAATTTGCCTTAGCCAACGCAGATTGACCCAAAACATTAGTGATATCAATAAATTGGTTTCTAAGTTTTTAAGTTATTGAAAGAAGGGATCATGTTTCTAAGTTATTATGCATCAAATTATTCGTATGTCTTCTAAGTTCCATCGTTGGTTAAGATTCATTAGATTCGTATCAGCAGCAGCCAAGTTATGGCCTGACATGGTTTCCAGAAGGGACACAAACAGATGTAATAAGGGCGTTTCAGGCGGTGGATAGGGATTGAAGTGAAATCCATGTCAAGGTGATGTCTGCATTACTTGGTTATTATTCTTATCACTTCTCAAGAAAATATTCCTCCTTTAGTCCTTCTACATTGTAGTTTTTCAATTGACTGCCATTTCATTTCTGTTTTGTTGGTATTACTCTTTCTGTTAAGAATGTGGTCAATAAGTTTTTAGAGATTAGTTTATTTGTTCTCTGTGTGTTTGAACCATCATCTCAAAAAAAATTATTTCTGGATTTCAATTCTGTATAGGATTTCGAAGCAAGATTTTGGTCTTTGCAGATACTGCTACCAGTCATATGGACATGAATAAGGCTCTGTGCTTGACATTTCTTTCATTCTACAACTTTCGAACTTAACTCTTATCTTCATACTTATGTCAAAATGTTTTTGCTTAATTCTACAGTTCATCATAATGGTAGTTTATTGCTAATCAATTTGAAAATTTGGATTGAGTTGATTTTACTAAATTGTTAAGAAGATATATACTTTCTTCTATGCCCTACTAAAAAGAAAAGATGGCTGTCTGAAGTCAAATGATATATTAGGTGATTATCAAGTAATGTTATTGCTCTGAAACACAGGTGGTAAGATGTTGCTTGGAGCACGCAACTTTTCTGTTGCAAGGACATTCCTCACATCAGATGCTGTGGTAGTTGACATTAAGGAACCTGAACCTGATGCCCCTATGAATAATCCAGGTTTAAATTGTTGATTAGGCGCTTAACTTCAATGCTTTTGAGTTCTGACCACAACATTTAAGTTTTGTACAGATGGTTGGTTAACCTATTGCCTTTCTTTTTTTGTGATCAAGTTATTGATACTAAACTACCATGCGTGCACGTTGATGAAAACAATTAATTAGGATAAACCCACTAGAAAGGATTTTCTATACATTAAATGGTAAAGTATTGGGTTGGTAGTAGAATCACAAGCTTTGATGAATAAATAGCGAGAATTCTTACATTATATATATATATATATATATGTATTTATATTTTTATAAATCTATATGTTAATAATTTGGAAAGTTGATATGGTTGTAGTTGTAGATTATTAATATTGAAAAATACAAGTTGAGTAGAGTGTGGTTCTTTTTACATGACCCACATATTTTGATTGTCTGCCTTTATATATTTCATTTCATGCCATATTGGAAGGCTAGAGTTAGAAATTAGGATTACCCTTTAAATTGGTGGAAGCAAAAATTTTTGTAATGCATGGTAGGTTGAGACTTGGGACGGGTAGGGGAGTGGGGATTAGAAAAGGTGAAAATGGAAAATAAACCAAGAAATGGGTCATTGACCAAAATTAATCCTTGATTTTGGCATTTTAACACGGTCTTAGGAATCTCATTCGGTTTCAGTTATCTTGAGTCATTTTTAAAGAAGTTTCTTTCATGTATGCATGTAATTAGACCTGCTTCTTAACGTATATTTACCAGTTCACTATGCTTTTTTACTCCATCATAAAACTCCCCTTATTGAGGAACTTGAAGAGCACATGCAGAAACTTAATGAAGAACGAGCATCAGCTGTCTTAGAAAGAAGAATTGCAAATAATGATGATGAAATGGTGGAGGTTGAAACAGCCATGAAAGCAGAGATGTTACTTTTCAAGGAACGTGGAAACAACGTTGTAGCGATCGAATATGCCGCAAAGGAAGCTCAGGCTGCATCTGATAGGGGGCAAGCAAATTTACCAGTCAAGTTAGATGATTTTGGATACTCAAATATGCAGCCTAACTCCATAGAAGAATATTACTCATCATATTCAAGATTTCCTTTAAATCCTGAGATACCTACAACCTTGCTCAGCAATGTATATTATCAATATGCATTATATAAATATAAATTTATCATCTCTAACAGCTTATTTCCGAAAATCCGCAGCAAGACGCCGGCGCAGCTTACTAGTAATTTAATAGAATTTGGCCCCTAATATCATTGAAAGCTCTGAGTAATCCGATTTTGACCTGAATCATATTATTATTTTTAATTCTTTTTTAGAATTTAAACGTACAATACTACATTCAAAAAATTTCTACGACCATCATCATCTCAGTTAGAATAGTTAGTATTTTAAGTTAGATAAATTAATATATTAATTCCATAAGTGAAGTTATTAATTCCACCAGAGCTTATCACAATTAAACAAACGGTTTGGTTAACGGGATTCCCAGTGGAACCCATGAAGAGGCAATTATTATTTTGGAGTTTTTGCTAAAAACACAGAGTATGTCTCCTAATTGTTGTTAGACAATAATGCCCCTGTAATAATTATTGTTTAGCCTTAAATTATAATATTTATTGATTATAAGGGTAAATCTTAAATTTTAAACCTATTATTATAGGATTTTAGAAATTAAATAAAATAAATTAGTAAAAGTTAACCATCATTTAATAGAATTTAGCTCCAAATATCATTATTGAAAGCTCTAACTAATCCGGACTTGACCTGAATTATTATTATTTTTAATTCCTTTTTAGAACTTCAACGTACAATACTACATTCCCAATATCAATTGGAATAATTAGTATTTCATATTAGATAAATTAGTATATTAATTTCATAAGTGAAATTATTAATTCCACCAAAGCTTATCACAATTAAACAAACGATTTGGCTAACGGGTTTCCCAGGGGCAGATAAGCCAATTATTGTTTTGGAGTTTATGCTAGAAGCACAAAGTATGTCTCCTAATTGGTGTAAGACAATAATACCCCCATAATAATTATTGTTTACCTTGAATTATAATATTTATTGATTTTAAGGGTAAATCTTAAAATTTAAACATATTGTTATAGGATTTTAGAAATTAAATAAAATAAATTAATAAATGTTCACCATAATTTAATAGAATTTAGCCCCAAATATCATTATTGAAAGCTCTGACTAATCCGGATTTGACCTAAATTGTTATTATTTATAATTCTTTTTCAAAACTTTAACGTACAACACTACATTCCCAATATCAATCAATTTTTACGGTCATAATCATATCAATTGGAATTATTAATATTTTAATTTAGATATATTAGTATATTAATACCATATGTGAAGTTATTAGTTCCATCAAAGCATATCACAATTAGACAAACAATTTGACTAACGGGTGCACTAGGGGCGCCCGTGAAGAGTCAATTATTATTTGAAAGTTTGTTCTAAAAGCACAAAACATGTCTCCTAATTGTTGTACGACGATAATACCCCGTAATAATTATTCTTTAGCCTTGAATTATAATATTTATTGATTTTAAGGGTAAATCTTAATATTTAAACATATTGTTTTTTAATGCCAAAAAACATATTGTTCTAGGATTTTAGAAATTAAATAAAATAATTTAATAAAAGTTAACCATAATTTAATAGAATTTAGCCCCTAATATCATTATTGCAAGCTCTGACTAATCCGAATTTAACCTGAATCATTATTATTTTTAATTCCTTTTTAGAACTTCAACGTAGAATACTACATTCTTGATAACAATCAATTTCTATTGTCATCATCATCTCAATTGGAATAATTTATATTTTAATTTATATATATTAATATCTTTATTCCACAGGTGAAGTTATTAATGCCACCAAAACTTATGATAATTAGACAAACGGTTTGGCTAACGGGTGCACCAGGGGCACTCGTCAAGAGCCATTTATTATTTTGGAGTTTGTGCAAAAAGTACAAAGTATGTTTCCTATTTGTTGTAGGACAATAATACCCCCGTAATAATTATTGTTTAGCCTTGAATTATAATATTTATTGATTTTAGGGTAAATCTTAAAATTTAAACATATTGTTATAGGATGTTAGCAATTAAATAAAATAAATTAATGAATGTTGACC
>AWUE01020975.1:0-117838 GCA_001974825.2 Corchorus olitorius | reverse complement strand
ATTAATTATTTTTTAGAACTTCAACGTACAATACTACATTCCCAATATCAATCAATTTCTACGGTCATCATCATCTCAATTGGAATAATTTATATTTTAATTTAGATATATTAGTATATTAATTCCACATATGAAGTTATTAATTCCACCAAAACTTATCACAATTAGACAAACGGTTTGTCTAACGGGTGCACCAGTGGCACCCGTGAAGAGCCAATTATTATTTGGGAATTTGTGCTAAAAGCGTAAAGTATGTCTCCTAATTGTTGTAAGACAATAATACCCTTGTAATAATTATTGTTTAGCCTTGAATTATAATATTTATTGATTTTAACGGTAAATCTTAAAATTTAAACATATTGTTATAGGATATTAGAAATAAAATAAAATAAATTAATACAAGTTAACCATAATTTTTATAGAATTTAGCCCCTAGTAATCCGAATTTGTCCTGAATCATATTATTATTTTTAATTCTTTTTTAGAACTTCAATGTACAATACTATATTTCCAATGTCAATAAATTTCTACGATCATCATCATCTCAATTAGAATAGTTAGTATTTTAAGTTAGATAATTTAATATATTAATTTCATAAGTGAAGTTATTAATTTCGCCAGAGCTTATCACATTAATCAAACGGTTTGGCTAACGGGATTCCTAGGGGCACCCATGATGAGGCAATTATTATTTTGGAGTTTCTGCTAAAAACACAGAGTATGTCTCCTAATTATTGTTAGACAATAATGCTCCTGTAATAATTATTGTTTAGCCTTAAATTATAATATTTATTGATTATAAGGGTAAATCTTAAAATTTTAAACCTATTGTTATAGGATTTTAGAAATTAAATAAAAGAAATTAGTAAAAGTTAACCATCATTTAATAGAATTTAGCCCCAAATATCATTATTGAAAGCTCTAACTAATCCGGACTTGACCTGAATTATTATTATTTTTAATTCTTTTTTAGAACTTCAACGTACGATACTACATTCCCAATATCAATTGGAATAATTAGTATTTTATTTTAGATAAATTAATATATTAATTCCATAAGTGAAATTATTAATTCCACTAAAGCTTATCACAATTAAACAAACGGTTTGGCTAACGGGTTTCCAAGGGGCGGATGAGCCAATTATTGTTTTGGAGTTTATGGTAAAAGCACAAATTATGTTTCCTAATTGATGTAAGACAATAATACCCCCATAATAATAATTTTTTACCTTGAATTATAATATTTACTGATTTTAAGGGTAAATCTTAAAATTTAAATATATTGTTATAGGATTTTAGATATTAAATAAAATAAATTAATAAAAGTTCACCATAATTTAATAGAATTTAGCCCCAAATATCATTATTGAAAGTCTGACTAAACTGGATTTTACCTAAATTGTTATTATTTATAATTCTTTTTCAGAACATTAACCTACAACCCTACATTCCCAATATCAATCAATTTCTACGGTCATAATCATCTCAATTGGAATTATTTATATTTTAATTTAAATATATTAGTATATTAATTCCATATGTGAAGTTATTAATTCCATCAAAGCATATTACAATTAGACAAACGGTTTAACTAACGGGTGCACCAGGGGCGCCCGTGAAGAGTCAATTTTTATTTGGGAGTTTGTGCTAAAAGCACAAAATATGTCTCTTAATTGTTGTAAGACAATAATACCCCCGTAATAATTTTTGTTTAGCCTTGAATTATAATTTTTATTGATTTTAAGGGTAAATGTTGAAATTTAAACAAATTGTTTTTTAATGCCAAAAAACATATTGTTTTAGGATTTTAGAAATTAAATAAAATAATTTAATAAAAGTTAACCATAATTTAATAGAATTTATCCCTAAATATCATTATTGAAAGCTTTGACTAATCCGAATTTGACCTGAATAATGATTAATTTTACTACATTCCCAATATCAATAAATTTCTATTATTATCATCATCTCAATTGGAATAGATAAATCAATATATTAATATTAATTCCACAATAGCTTATCACAATTAAACAAATGGTTTGGCTAACGGGTTTCCCAGGGGCACCCGTGATGAGCCAATTATTATTTTGGAGTTTGTGCTAAAAGCACAAAGTATGTCTTTTAATTGTTGTAAGACAATAATGCCCTTGTAATAATTATTGTTTAGCCTTAAATTATAATATTTATTGATTTTAAGGGTAAATCTTAAAATTTAAACCTATTGTTATAGGATTTTAAAAATCAAATAAAAGAAATTAGTAAAAGTTAACCATTTAATAGAATTTAGCCCCAAACATCATTATTCAACGTACAATACTATATTCCCAATATCAATCAATTTCTACTGTCATCATCATCTCAATTGGAATAATTTATATTTTAATTTAGATATATTAATATATTAATTCCACATGTGAAGTTATTAATTCCACCAAAACTTATTAATATTAGACAAACAGTTTTGCTAACGGGTGCAACAGGGGCACCCGTTAAGAGCCAATTATTATTTTGGAGTTTGTGCTAAAAGCACAAAATATGTCTCCTAATTGTTGTAAGACAATACACCCGTAATAATTATTGTTTAGCCTTGAATTACAATATTTATTTATTTTAAGGGTAAATCTTAAAATTTAAACATATTGTTATAGGATTTTAGAAATTGAATTAAATAAATTAATATTAGCTAACCATAATTTAATAGAATTTAGCCCTCAATATCATTATTGAAAGCTCTGACTAATCCGAGTTTGACCTGAATCATTATTATTTTTAATTCTTTTTTAGAATTTCAACGTATAATACTACATTCCCAATATCTATCAATTTCTACGATCATCATCATCTCAATTGGAATAATTAATATTTTAATTTAGATAAATTAATATATTAATTTCATAAGTGAAGTTATTAATTACGGCAACACATATGGCAATTAAACAAATGGTTTGGCTAACGGGTTTCCTAGGGCACCCGTGATGAGCCAATTATTATTTTGGAGTTTGTGCTAAAAGCACAGAGTAAGTCTCCCAATTGTTGTAAGACAATAATGCCCCTGTAATAATTATTGAATTATAATATTTATTGATTTTAAATGTGAATATTAAAATTTAAACCTAATGTGTTATAGGATTTTAGAAATTAAATAAAAGAAATTAGTAAAAGTTAACCATCATTTATTAGAATTTAGCCCCAAATATTATTATTGAAAGCTTTGACTAATCCGAATTTGACCTGAATCATTATTATTTTTAATTCTTTTTTAAAACTTCAACGTACAATACTACATTCCCAATATCAATCAATTTCTACAGTCATCATCATCTCAATTTGAATAATTAATATTTTAATTTAGATATATTAATTCCACATGTGAAGTTATTAATTCGACCAAAGCGTATCACAATTAGACAAATGGTTTGGCTAACGGGTGCACTAGGGGCACCAGTGAAGAGCCAATTATTATTTGGGAATGTGATGTGCCAAGGGCTTATCATGGAATTGAAAATGACAATGGAGAGCATGGAAAGGATGTGCAAGGGCTGCAAGGAAGCATGGAGATGCATGAAGATCATGGAGATATCGATGAGCATGTTCCAAGCACCTAGAAGATGCCATTTGATCCATTAAAGATGTCTATTGGTCCGATGACAAGAGCAAGAGCTAAGAGGTTCAAGGATGCACTCATGGACCTTGTTCGAAGTCATCTAAATGATATGAAGGTTATTGATGTGCAATTGAAGAGCTTTGGTGATGATTTGAGCAAGCATTCATCCATTGATTCCAAGATCATCACCTTACTTGCAATGGATATGACTTAGGGCATGAATGTATAATTTCGGCTATTGTGGGCTTTATTCTATCTTAGATTAGCTTATTGTTATGTTTAGATGACATTAGGATTGAGCCTTGTTTGACTAAGTCCAATCCTTGTTTAATTATGCCTTGTTATTTATTTTTCCTAGTTGGACTTGGATTAGTTTTCCTTGTCTTTATTTTTGGGCTTGTAAGACTTGATAGCCGCCCATATTGCTTTAGGATTAGGGTTAGGACGTCCCTTAATACTATATAAGGGATCCATACCCCTCTTGTAAACATAAGTTAAGTTTTTCAATCAAAGAGAGTTCTTTTGAGAATTTAGCTTCATTATTCTAGTTTGAGCATACTTAGGATCTCTTCAATCTTGTAGAGTCCTAGCAAACAATTATATAGTGATTATCTAGTTGTGTTTCTTGTGATCTTAGGTTGTCAATTGTAGGTCTAATTGGATCATCTAGGGCCGGCGAAAGAAGATTGGATATTTGGGAAGACTATCAAATTCATCAAGTCTAGAAGTTGGAGTTTCAAGTTGATCTTTGGAGGAATTCAAGGGTAGATTTGAATCTATCACAACTAGATTCGTATCAATTGGTATTCAGAGCATAGGTTTTCATCTTCAATCGGTAAATCTATCCTTCTATTCATCATTCATCAAGTTTTTCATCCATCAAAGTTCATATCGCAATTATCAAGTTTCAAAAATTTAGAAACTTCCGATTTTTTTGTGGATTCATTAGTGGTCGGATTGCTTTGAAATTTCAGATTTGAAGTCCTCATACATAAAGGTTATATCGAAATATATCAAAAAAAATAAAAAAAGTTTCGACCAGAAACTTGTGATTTTTGTTTTGCATTCGTTAGTGGTCGGAATCGGCTGAAATTTTAGATTTAGTGTTTTTACATCTTGATCTTTATGGGAAAAATAGTGAAAATTCAAAAAAAAAATCAAAATAAGTTATCGACTTTTGCAGGGGGTTAGGGTTCTTGATTTGTGCAATTGATCTAATTTGTTGCAATTAGCCCTAATTGGAGAAAATTGAGTGGAATTGAAAGTGTGTTTGAAGATTTTGGGAAGCTTTTGCTGTAATTGAAGGTTTAATTTGAAAGAATTCAGTTTGGAGTTCACCAATTTCAAGTTGAAAAATAAGTGTTACAAAATAGGATTTTAAGCTTGAATTGGGTGATTTGCAATTTGTGTAGTTTGATTGTGTTTTTTGCAGCAAATTGAAGCTACTTACATCGACATAAGGGTGCCGCAAATTGGTTTGTTTTGGTTTTAAGATCACTTACCTTTGATTCACTCTAGTTTTGCTACTATTTGTTTGTTCCTCAAGTAGGTCACGAGAAGAGCGAAGTAATCCTTACAAGCTGTTCTTATTAGGCCTATTAAAGCTAAAAGGAGTGGAAAAAGCCAGATTGTGTGAGACTATTAAGAGTGATTAGTGGGTTGGCTACCTAACCATAGGTTGAGTGCAAACACGAGAGCACTTGTTGGTAATCACACACACACACACACACACACACACACACACTATTTGTGAGGATTTTCTTTATCTATACTAACCTTTTGTGCAGGTGCAATGGAGATAGACAAGATGGAGAAAATCAGGAAGTAAACATGACTACATTGTTACAAACTCTAGTGCAAAGAATGGACATAATGTCTACTCAAATTAATCAAAGGATGGATACCTTAGAGGCCCAAAATCAACAAAGGGCTAATCAAGCTCAACTTCCACCACCAAGGGAAGTTGCTAGGAGAGGTCCATTAGATAGATTGAGGGAGCAAGAAGCTGGAGGTCAAGCTTATATGGACAACCTGCAGCCTAGAAGGGTTTTTGATAGAGAGGAGCCTAAAGACAACATTAAGTACACAATTCCTAAGTTTAATGGAAGGGGAGTTCCAGAGGATTATTTGGATTGGGAATCTAAGTTGGATATGTACTTTGATTATCATCCTTATGCCGAATCTAGGAAGGTACAAATTGCTATCCTTGAGTTTGTTGAGAATGCTTTAAATTGGTGGAATCAATTGGTGCAATCTAGGAAGAGAAATAAGGAGAGACCAATTGACACATGGGATGATTTGAAGAGTGCTATGAGGAAGAGGTTTGTGCCAAGTTACTACATCAATTTTCTTTATCAAAGATTGCAAGCATTGACAAGGGTCTAAGAGTGTTGATGAGTACTATTTGGAGATGATGTTGTTGATGTCTAGGGCTGAAATTGAAGAAGTTCCGCAAGCTACTATGGCTAGATTTCTTGCGGGTTTGAATAGGGAGATTCATGATATTGTGGAGATGCAACAACATTATGATTTAGAGGAGATGTTGCAACATGCTTTGAAGGCCGAGGGTCAAGTGAAGAGGAATAGTGCGGCCAAAAGGGTTTTCACATCATCAAGTAACTCATAAAAAATTCCTATTAGGAAAGATGAGAAAACTCCATACAAGGAGAAGGAGGTTGCGCAAAAGGGGTTTGTAAGTCCTAAAATTGAAAGTAAGAGTTCTTTAAGTTCATTATCTAAATCTCACATTAAGCGTTTTAAGTGTCAAGGATTTGGTCACTATGCTAAGGATTGTGTTAATAAGAATGTGATGTATTTTAATGAGCATGGTGAGCTTATGAGTGAAGAAGAGGATTTTAATCTAAATACTAGTGGGGATGGTGATGATGAAGGGGACGATGATGAGGCTGCAATTGATGATGGTGATGAGTTAGTTCCACTTAAGAGTTTGGTTGCTAGGAGAACTTTGAGTGCATATGTGAAAGGTGATGTGCAAAATCAAAGGGAGAACTTGTTTCACACTAGATGCTATGTGAATGGAAAACCTAGTAGTGTGATTATTGATGGTGGGAGTTGTACAAACATAGCTAGTGTTTACTTAGTGAAGGAGTTACAACTACCTACTTCTAAGCATCCTAAACCCTATAGCCTAGGTTGGTTCAATGATAGAGAAGAAATTAGGGTTAATAAACAAGTTTTGGTTACTCTTTCTTTGGGCAGGTACAAAGAAGATGTCTTGTGTGATATCTTGCCAATGCAAGCTTGTCATGTGTTGCTTGGGAGGCCATGACAATATGACAACAAGGTGCAACATGATGGTGAGACAAACAAGTACTCTTTTATGTGTGGTAAGATTCCTATCACTTTAGTTCCTTTATCACCTTAAGAAGCATTAAAAGATCAATTGAAATTGAGGGATGATTTTGCTAGATTAGAGGCTGTATTTAAGGCTAAAGAGAAGAGTAAGTCCGAACCTAGTTTAGGTGTTATTTGCGATGACACTAAACCTGTTTTGGGAGAAAAGAAAGATAGTTCAAAGAAAGTTGTTAAAGAGTGTATGTTAGCTACTAAGAGTGAGACTAAGAGTGCTTTGCATGAGAATTTTGTTTTGATCTTACTTTTATTTCGAAATACACTTATGGGTACTAACAACTTGCCTGGAGATATTCCAAGCAATATTGTTTCTCTTTTAAGTGATTATGCAGATGTGTTTCCTGAGGAAATTCCTAGTGGATTGCCACCAATTAGAGGGATTGAACATCAAATTGACTTCATCCCTGGGGCGCAAATACCTAATAGGCCAGCCTATAGGACAAATCCTGATGAGACTAAGAAATTGGAGAAGCAAGTTGGAGAATTGCTTGAAAAAGGATATGTGCGATATAAGAAAGGTAAGGAGAATGTTGTGGCTGATGCATTGTCAAGGAGGTATGTGATCAAGCTAAAAAAGACCCTATTTTTATGGCTATTTTGCTATGTTTTTGGACCCATTTATGCTTAAATATATGCTATTTTGTTAATATTTGTGTTTTGAGTCTTTAAGTGATGTGAAATTGAGAAATTGTTATTTTTCACTACTTTTAGAGCTATTTTGATGACTTTTTACACAGATTTGAGCAAAACAATTTTGAGCATAGATATGGAGATTCGAAATTCGTGTTTGAAGACTCATTGAAGACTTATTTGAAGATTTGAAGATTTTGAAGAATTATTTCAAGAGGAAAGAATTGAAGATTGGAGCTTTAATTGCGAAGGATTGAAGACAAGCCATGAATAAGCCCTTAAGCTTTGGTATTTTTGGATATTTTATATGGGAAAATACTCAGCCCATATAAGGTAATAATTGGAATTAAAATCCCAATTAATACCGCCTATATCCAAGGAAATATCCAATTTCCGCTTATTCCCGCTTCTAGTCCTAACAAGATTAGGATTCAGCGCAGTTTTGGTATAAAAATCATAACTTTCTGCTCAAACCTCCGTTTGAAGCCTTTGAGTACTCGTTGGAAAGCTAACTCCGAGATCTACAACTTTCCTTTGAAGTCCAAGACCCAGTTCTGCCGTTTTCAAGCCCAAAAATGCCGTCGAAGTCCCTGCATGAATTCAGGATTTTTTCAGGATCTTATTTTGACTTGGATTCTACTCTAGGAAGACTTTTAATCTAACTGGGAGTCTAAGTTAGACCCAAAACCGACTTAGACCTCTTTCCAAGTTAGGATTGGAATTCCTAGGGTTATTTCCACTATAAATAGCCACCTCTTGTAACACAAATCACACACCAAAAATATATTTCACATAGATATTTTCTCTTCATCTATTTTTCTAGTTTTTTAGGCAAGGGTGCCGGCACCCTCTCTAGCCATAGAGAGGTGCGACATACTTTGGTTGTTTTGCAAGGAGATTTCGCCCCTTCTAGTTCTGTAAGTATTCTTGTGCCGCTCATGGATTTTCCTAAATCCATGAGTAGCTAAATTCTTATACTTCTGATCATTTGATGAATTCAATCAATTGATATGGTGAGATTTCTATGCTTATAATTTAGTATTTTATTTTTGATAGATAGCATGTTAAACTCTGTTTTATTTCATGACCTTGATTTTTATTGGTTTATGCAGCCGATAAATTGATAATTTGAGAGATCTATTGCTAAGTCAGACGGAACAGTTAACCCTCGAGTTTGATTGTTTGGTAGCGAATCGTTGATGACTAACCCTCGCTTCGATGAGTTTCTCATGCCAGTAATCAGATTTTAATAAGCTCATGCTCCCCCTTATTTTCATGGTAATAATGTACATTCTTTGGGACCCTTGCCAAACTCTCCTGGATCCTTTTAGACCATTTGCGCAGAACCGTAAGAATTTAGACAAGCTATAATGTTATAAAAATTGCATATGGGATAGTTAAGTTTGCTTGTTCCTCACACTGAAATCGCATTTATCGTCTTTTTATCTTCAACGAGGTTCTTTAGGGACATCATCAGTCTTCTGTGATTTCTAACTACTTTGGGAATGCTTTCTGCATGCTGATGCTGCTTTTTAGCTATATTCATAATGAAATTCTGCAGAAACATAACCAAGCTATTAAAAGCATCAACATTAGGCTTTCCTTTCTGGCTTTAAATTTTAAATTTAGCAGCTTATTGTTATTTATTTTCCCTCTGCTTTCATCTTGCTTTATGGGACAGTAGAGCAAGTCTCAACTTCTACTCTGCCATTTGCCAAGCTATGTTTTGTTCCAATGATGCGTTTGGGGTCTCTGTTCCTCTCTTTGAGTTTTCAAATAATGATTTAGAAGGAATGCTCTAGGCTTTTAGTGATAATTAATGTTCAAATTCAACTTATACATGTTTGTATTATGTTTAATTAATTTTTCATGTTAATTATTGATTTTTGCTAATCAGTCTGTTTGGTCGGCAACATAGATTGTTTAAGGCTAGCTTTCTCGGTTACTTGGGGTTTGCTTTTTTGAGAGTTGAGAGTTGAGACCAAGTTCAATATTTACCTTCCTTTGGATATATGCTTTTCACAAAGTTTTTTGGATCTTTGTTTCTTCCTTACCTTTCAGTTTATTTTTCAACGTAAGTGCTGACATGTTCTGCTTATTTCAGCAAAGAGGAAAGCATGTTCAAAAGCACTAACTTTTATCAAATACGAAAATGAATGAGGATCGGTGTCATTTTTTTAAATTGTTGTTGTTCAAACGATGAATTTGAAGTATCGTGTATGATGCAGGTAGGTCAATCTTTCACTTTAGCTGAAAGTTAGCAAACTAGAAGAACTTACCTCTGGATACTGGCCTTGCAACCATGACTGCCAGTTCCGTTCGATTAGCAGTGGTCGTCGCATAATCTTGAAAAAAAGATACAAGTTTTGTATCGTTTTCTCTATTTTGTTTGTAATTACATTAAACTGTCGACTCTATTTGCCAGTTCAGTTTCTCTATACTTGAACTAAGTAATGTTTCTTCATTAGAATTAGATTTGGGTGCTTATCAGATTTTTATGATAAGTGAGTTTGTAGTGCAGAGCTGAGCAATCAGCCAAAACTCCCCAAAATTCATAGCAAAACCCGCGCTTAGCAGCTTTTGCATTTCATGAAAGCATGTTGAACATCACCATTACTGTTGAATGAGCATCTCCTCCTACTGAGCATTTGCATGATATCTACAAAGTACAAACACAAGCTTACACACAATTATAATCCTCCTCCTCATGATCACCATCATCATCTCAAGGTTTTGCATTTTCTGTTCAACTCAAATCTTTTGATTTTAATAGTAAAAGGCTGCTTATTTATGTCACGACCGAAAAAAAATAGTTAAAGATATAAAGTAAACTAATTATTTTTATATTATGCACTCATGTCTTTTTTTTTTATTATAATGTATGCACTCATGTCAAAATCAACAAAAGCATCTGATAATTTAACTGCATAAAGTCACTGTAAATGGAATGTTATATCTACTCCAATTCAAACACGTTTTACTATTTGCAACTCCAAGAACCGGCTCTATCATGATTTATCTGTCCATGCGCCGTTCTTCATGTTTGGTTTAGTTTGCGCCATGATATCTATCTGGTAACACATTTAGGAAGCTAAACCCGTGCAATCGCGCGGGCCAAGATCTAGTTATCATAAAAAAACAAGATTGTTATTTAGGCGGATTGTTTTCCTTACAAATTTGATGAATACTAGTTTTTTTGGCCCGCGCTTTGTTGCGGGGTCGAAAATTTTATGAAGGGATCTTTGTGAATCTCTGTTAATCGAACATCTGGATAAAAAAAATATGAAATTAAATTTTAGAATTTAAACATGAAAATTAGTTTTTGAGTCTTTTATAAAAGAGTTGTAGATCATAAAATTATTTTTTAATAGACACTTGAATTACCTTAATTGGACAAATAGAACAGAGAAAATAAAAAATGAAGCGTTAAATCGAGTAAGATAGAATTTGTAAAGAACTAAGTAGCATAAAATATATAAAATAGAAAAGTATGAGGGTCATTTGATAACTAATTCAAATAATAAATTATTTCTTAATGGATATCTTGAAACATAAAAATTCCCTTTTGAACCCTTCATGAAACTCGTAGCTCAAATTAACTTTCGGGTTCTTCATGAAAGTTATAGATCATACAGTAACCTTTTAACCGACACTTGAATAACTTTAATTGGACATGTGGATCGAAAACTATATGGTATTAAATAGACCAACAATCAAAACGACCAAATTTAGGAAGATTTTTTTGAATTAAAACATAAAAAATTGCTTGAGTCCTTCATGAAAGTTGTAGATCATAAAATAACATTTTAATAGACACATGAATCAACTTAATCAGACAATAAACAATGAATAAAAAAATAAATCTTAAACGTCAGATGAAAATAGAATTTGTAAAGAACTAAGTAGTATAAAGTAGAAAAATATGAGGGTTATTTGATAAATAATCCAAATAAGAAAATGTTTGTTAATGGAGATCTTGAAGCATAAAAACTCCCTTTTGAGCCCTTCATGAAACTCGTAGATCAAATTTAGCTTTCGGGTCCTTCAAGAAAGTCGTAAATCATGCAATAACCTTTTAACCGACACTTCAATAACCTCAATCGGATATGTGGACAAAAGATTATACGATATTAAATTGACCGGCCATCAAAACCACAAAATTCCGGAAGCATTTTTTAGAATCAAAACATTAAAATTGGCTTTTGAGTTCTTCATGAAAATTGTAGATCATGAAATTACCTTTTAATAGACACTTGAATCACCTTAATTGGACAAATAGGAAAAAAATACAAAAATAAATGCGAACGCGTTAAATCGTCCAACCTATAATTGTAAAGGACTAAATAGCATAAAGCATAAAAGTATGAGGATCATTAGATAAATAATCCAAGAGAATATATTAGTTTATGGAGAATGAGACCCACAAATAGTAACTTTTTCATAAAATTCCCAAAATACCCTCAATTATCAATTCAAATAACGGAAAACGAGCATGAAAGTACCAAAATACCCCTCCTCATTTGTTCTCCAAATCATGAGAAGTTAAGGTTGGATTGGTTTTTTGGTAATTTCAAATCCTCTTATTATTGTTTCTCAAATAACGGAAAAACCGAGCATGAAAATACCAAAATACCCCTCCTCATTTGTTCTCCAAATCATGAGACGTTAAGGTTGGATTGGTTTTTTGGTAATTTCAAATCCTCTTATTATTGTTTCTTATAATTATCTTTGAAAATTGAGAATTTTAAGTCATCTAATCGAGCTTATTTGAGCAGTATCGAATAGGCTCGAGCCCAGATATTTCCAGTCTAGCTCTAGCTCGAGTATCTCACTACTAGGCTTGGCTCGACTAGATTACACCCCTAGTCACAACCCATTATATTGATGCTAAATGGACCCTAAACAAGAGGATAATATCTTTTTTAGACCCGACCACGGTTCGGTTCTAATCGAAGAACCGAACTAAAACCGTCCATGTAAAACCAGAACCTTATCGTAACCGAACTGGAACCTCACTGTTAGAAGGTTCCGGTTAGGTTCTATATTTGTGGAGCCGGAACCGAAATTGAACCGTCCAATTTTTCAATATTTTTAAAAATATTTTAGTATTTTTTGTTTGATATATATAATAAATAAATTTCTTTTCTTTTCCACTTGTCCTTCACGGCGCGAATAATGATCAACCATTATTAGTAGACTCATTACTAACTTTCTGAATTACTTATTACTTGTTAGAAATTTAAGATACATCATGTATGTCATTTGTATCGGTCTGACTTTAGATTTGGCATGTATTTTGAGAGATACGATGCTTATCCATAATTGACCTTACATTTCATTTAGGTCATAGTAAATAAATAATAATTTCTGAAAATTTCAATTATGGCGTAAGGTTTTTTATATGAATATGTTTAAAAGGTAAATTAATAAATTACATATAAAATTTGAAAAGGTAAATGACATTATTCATCCGGAAAAAAAGGGTAAATGATGTCACGCTCCGAAGCCAAGGCTCGGAACATAACAATGCCACATACTCACGAAAACTCTTGAGCATGTACGGCTAATATACAATCCAACAAATTTAAAAGTCTAAAATCTTTAAAACCTCTTAAACCAAAATTGATCTTACAATCCCAATAAAAACGATAAACAATAACTGAAGCGATTCAATAACATAAATAAAATTCAATGTCTAATTTTTTCATGCTAGCGCACTCTCCCAAATGCACCCCAATACTCAATCCTCAAAACCTGAAAATCATATAAACCACATAATAGCTAAAGAGCCCAGTAAGTAACCAAACCTAACTAGCTGGATCAAGCATTTAAAACCATTTAATCAAAACTCACAATCTTTAGTAAAACAATAATTTACAACCAATTTCTCAATCACGATCAACAATTAAAAACATTTCAATAGAGTTCTATTTAGGCTGCCACGATCCACGATATCACGATACACAATACTTCAACCGTACGATAATAGATTTCGGAACCACCATCAGTTTAACCCCCTGAGGCACGGGTCCACTATGCAGCAATCAAAGTCCCCAAAACCAATTTTCACAATCTCAAATCAGTTTTACAATACCACAATTCCAAATCATTTTTACCTTTTATGCTTGACCCATTTTACGAAACCATTTCAATAGCTCAAAACAATAAAACATTCAATTACAACCAAATCGATTATAAAACAATTTAAAACCAATCATTTTGAAAATAACCAGAAAGGTTCGGAAACTTAGCTGATTAGCAAGACAATCACAACACAAATTCCACAGCAAGATAATAACAATCACAATCCTAGCAATGTTATAACTATCCATTAGAAATGGCAAATAGATAAAATAATTATGCATGCTCAATCTACTCTTCAACCAATCCTAAACAACATTGGGGGGACCGCTGAAAAATTCCTTTTCAAATTATTTAGAAAACACACACACAGAATTTTGCACATTCAACCCACTTTTACAATCTAAAATAACCATTGAAAATATGTTTCGAAATTTCAAGAGAGTGGAGCTCCATTTTAAAAACATAAAAATAACATTGATATTAATATATAATTTTCCAGCTAAATACCCCAAAAAAATCCTTTATGTTTTGCTTTTGGGACAAAAGAATCCCTTATGTTTTTTTTTTCGGGACAAATTAATCCCTTATGTTTCAAAAATGAGCCACGTTAGTCCTTTTTGGACAGTCCGTAAATCACGTGACTAACGGCCGTCAGATTTGCTGACGTTGCTTTTTCATGTCAGCAAAAAGTCTACGTGACATCCACGTAGCTTTTCCACGTCAGCAAGGGACTAATTTGTCCCAAAAAAACATAAGGGATTTTTTTGTCCCAAAAGAAAAACATAAGGGATTTTTTTAGTATTTAGTCGATAATTTAATTTTCGAAATAAAAAATTGATTTTTTTTCCGTTTTTCTTTTTTCCTTCTCTTTCTTTCCAAAAACTCTACCAACAATGTACCAAATAATAACTCATTTTTGAAAATTAAAATGGTAAAGATAATTCTCTAAAAAATGGTAAAGATAAAATAGTTATAAAATATTGAATTTAATTAAATAAAAATAGAATTTTTGGTAAAATAAAACTGTAAAAGTTTAAAAAATGTTATTTAAGAAATATATTTAAAAATTCTAATATATATAATTAAAATAGTAAAATGGTAAAAATAAAATAGTTGTAAATATATTAGATTTGATTAAATAAAAATAGAGTTTTTAATTGAGTAAAATTGTAAAAGTTTAAACAATGGCATTTAAGATATATAATTGAAAAATAAGGGTAAGAAATATATTTAAAAAATTCTAATATATCTAAGTTTTTTAATTAAAATAGTAAAATGGTAAAAATGAAATATTTTTAAATATATTAGATTAAATTAAATAAAAATTGAGTTTTTAGTTGAGTAAAACTATAAAAATTTAAACAATACATTTAAGAAATATAATCGAAAAATAAGGGTATAATCGTCAATTCAAAAGTCTAATAACATTCGTACTTGGCCGCTGGAGTTCGGAGTTTTAGAGAGAGTTTTTTCGTTTCGGGTAAGAGTAGATTAAATATGTTAGGGGCTTGTTTCTTGAAAACATAGGAACGTGATGTTAAGGGTTTCTTTTTTAAATACTAGATCCATGGCACTCACTATGTGACTGTAGAAATAAAAAGGTAGTTTATAGTAGTTTTCTTTTTTGACACATTTAAATTGGTATATTTATTAAAATGATATAAATAAAAATTAAATATTATATATAATCTTGGTGGTTTTATTTTTAAATGGGTAGTTTTTGTTTTTGATTTTTAATCTTTTAAAAACTGAGTTTGTGTCCGAGTCAACTCGTGACACAAACTCAGGACTTGGCTTTATAATTAGTATAGATATTTCTTAAATGACATTATTGAAATTTTTATAGTTTTATTTTACCAAAAATTCTATTTTTATTTCAATAAATTCAATATTTTATGACTATTTTATCTTTACCATTTTTTTAGGAAATTATCTTTACCATTTTAATTTTTAAAAGATGAGTTATTATTTGGTACATTGCTGATAGAGTTTTTCAGTTTTTGGAAAGAAGAAGGAAAAAAAAGAAAAAAACAATTTTTTTATTTCAAAAATTAAATTATAGACTAAATATAAAAAAAATCCCTTATGTTTTTCTTTCGGGACAAAATAATCCCTTATGTTTTTTTATGGGACAAATTAGTCCCTTGCTGACGTGGAAAAGCCACGTGGACTTCTTGCTGACATGGAAAAGCCACGTCAGCAAATCTGATGGCCGTTAGTTACGTGACGGCACGTGACTAACGGACCGTCCAAAAAGGACTAACATGGCTCATTTTTGAAACGTAAGGGATTAATTTGTCCCGAAAAAGAACATAAGGGATTATCTTGTCCCAAAAGTAAAACATAAGGGATTTTTTTGGGTATTTAGCCTATAATTTTCACCAAAATTTCAGAATCTAACTCTTTAAAATTAAGCCACATTCTCCCAATCATTTTTTCAAAAAGAATAATTTACATAAAATAATTTGTAATCTGAAGAATTATAAAAAAAAAATCCAGAAAATCAGAAATATTTTGTTGAGCAAATCCCCCAAATTTCACTTCAAAACGACGTAGGGGTGCACTATACTCTCCTATTCAATATCTGGCCGAGAGTGGGCATTGCCAGTTACTGTTCATCTTCTCCATGAATAAATCTGAAAATTCTAGATTTATCCCATTGGTGAAGCATCTTTGAAGCTTCGATTCTCTCACCCCAAAACACCTATGGAGGTATGAAAGGTACTGATGGACAGAGTTTACATCATACTACAATTACCCCATAAGTTTGGCTTCTAAAGGCCTCCAGTTTGCCGGATTCCGACAAGGAAAGTAGGCTCACCGATCGTAGTTTTCAACTTAGGGTTCTTAACTTAAAATTATCATAACTTTTGATTCACCTAACCAAATTGAGTGATTCCAAGTTCTATGAACTTCTAATGATTAGAGAAATCTATTGATACCAATTTGATAGCCGGAGGCTCGCCGGTCGGCGGCCAGAACTCTCTCTTTTTTAAACTAAAACCCTCCCTAATGCATGCTTACAATGTGAAAAGATTAGGAAGTTGTTTAAACTAACCTCTTAGCACGAAAAAATGATGAAAAAGTGATGAAACTAGCCTTCAAAACTCTCTGGTCATTCTCCTTCTTCTCCCAATTTGTCCAACCCTAGTTTTGAAAAGAAGTGTATATATTATTAGACCAAACTATGTTTTGTAGGTTAAGTAGTCATTTAGTGGGTTTTTAGCCCATAAGTTAAGATATATTTGGGCCCAATTAGTAATAAATAACATCTTGGGCTGGGGTCTCACATCCTTCCCCCCTAAAAAGAAGTTTAGTC
Source organism: Corchorus olitorius (assembly GCA_001974825.2). NCBI lineage: Eukaryota > Viridiplantae > Streptophyta > Magnoliopsida > Malvales > Malvaceae > Corchorus > Corchorus olitorius. The sequence goes on along the minus strand of AWUE01020975.1, from coordinate 100,829 downwards.
CTCTAAACTTTACGTACCATTTGTTTCAAATAGTTCTGGATACTTCTCCTTGATCGCTGATTCCAGTTCCCAAGTAGCCTCTCTCTCTGAATGGTTACGCCATTGCACTTTTACGTATGGAATGGTCCGCCTTCTCAGAACTTGCTCCTTACGATCAACTATCTTAATTGGTTGTTCATCGTAAGACAAGTCTTCTCTAAGTGGTAAAGGTCCCAAATCAATCACATTGTTAGGATACGGAGTAAACTTCCTCATGCATCGACACCTGGAACACATTATGCACACCAGACAATGATGGAGGCAAAACTAGCCAGTAGGCTACTTCTCCAACTTTCTCCAAGATCTCAAAAGAGCCAATAAATCTAGGGCTTAACTTCCCACGTACTCCAAATCTCATCACTCCCTTGGTTGGTGAAACTTTCAAGAATACATGATCTCCCAAATCAAACTCCAATGTCCTTCGTCTATTATCTGCATAACTCTTTGTCGACTCTGAGCAGTTCGGAGACGTTCTCTGATAAATTGAATCTTGTCAACCGTTTGTTGGACAATTTCTAGGCCTAAAAGCTTTCTTTCACCTACTTCATCCCAACACACTGGCGATCTACAATTCCTCCCATACAAAGCTTCATATGGAGCCATCTGGATACTCGCCTGATAACTAATGTTATAAGCGAACTCCGCTAAAGGTAAATTGTCATCCCAAGCACCCTTCATATCAATGGCACATGCCCTCAACGTATCTTCGGGAATCTGAATCGTTCTCTCTGATTGCCCATCGGTTTGGGGATGAAAAGCAGTGCAAAAGTTCAACTTTGTACCCAAGGCCTTATGGAGACTTCCCCAAAACTCAGCCACAAATCTCGAATCACGATCAGAAACAATTGACATAGGCACCCCATGCAACCTAACAATCTCTCGAACATACAAAACAGTTAACTTCTCCAATGAGTAACCAACTTTCAAAGCTATGAAGTGAGCAGACTTCGTTAATCTATCAACAATCACCCATACTGACTCATGGCCTCGAAGGGACCTAGGTAACCCATAAACAAAGTCCACCGTGATGTGCTCCCACTTCCATTCTGGTATTGGAAGCGGCTGCAACTGTCCAGCTGGCCTTTGATGCTCAACCTTCACCTGTTCGCATACAATGCATTGTGCTACAAATTCACCAATCTCCCTCTTCATGTTGTTCCACCAGTATGTCTCCTTCAAATCCCTATACATCTTAGTCCTACCAGGATGCACAGTATAATTAGAATAATGTGCTTCATCCAAAATCACTTTCTTTATTTCTACATCATTAGGAACACATAACCTATCACCAAATCTCAAAAGAACCATCATCATGGATTCTAAAATTAGACGGAACACCTGTTTCAATATTCACTCGAACCTTCTGAAGTGCTGAAGTGTCGAAACGTTCAGGTCCGGGGAACCCTGACGACACGACGTTGGTAAGGAGTCGCCACTAATATTTTTTCTAAGGTGTGGTTAGTCACCTATCTGATTATTAAGTCTAATATTAACCTAAGCTTGGCGAAGGTAATACTAAACCTAATACAGTCTGCTTAAGCAGAATCTATGGGTTCGGGAGTCGGTTACGCTCGGGGAAGGATTAGCACCCCCGGCACGCCCATCAAACGACGGTAGCTCTAGTCTAACTAAATCTAATGGGTTTAATACTAAATGGTTGCTTTATCGGAATCTTGTTTATTATCACAAAAAGGGTTATAAAAATAAAATGAAATCATTTTAAAAAACAATTGTCTAGAATTCGGAGAATGTAATCGTACATCGTCGATCAATTCTGTTACGATTCTCTTTCACTATTTGTTCTCTTGTTGAATCTTCCGCACCGGGAAGAAATTTTGAAAATGCTGTGACAAAATCTTTTGGCCATTTTGACTTTGAAAACCTCGATCCATTTTATTATCTTCCCAAAATCTTCTTTTGGATTGTTTAATTAAAAAACCTTTCTTTTTTTGAAAATGCTTACCTTGAAAATTCTTGAATTACCCATTTCTTAATTTTGAAAATCGACTAAGAGAACATGATTTGAGAAAAAAAACCTTTTTGAAATCACCTTTTATTGCCTCTTTTGATTTTCTGATTTTTCCATTTTTTCAATTCTGACCTAGATATTAACTAATGCATGTATGAGATGATGGATGCAAAGTTTGGTTTTTATTTGATTAATAAAAAAGAGTTTACTTGAATTGACCTTCACGAACCTAGCCCGGCCTTCCGGGGATATTCGTGAAGATCATTCAATCTCGGGGCGAAATCTTGAGAGGTCGTGCCCGGGCACCTTTACCCGAGATTAGCCCGTCATAGTTAAAACGCCTCTTTATTAATCGCAATTTATAGAGGTGGCATGAAATGCAAACAGTTATAAATTAATCACCAATAGATACAATATGCATGCAATTAATTCTACTCTAAGTTACTAGATTATTACAAACCAAAGGGCTTAATTAAATTGTAATTAAACTAACAAAGGACAAAATCGAAAAAAATTAAAAGCTTCAGGGCCAAATTGGTCAAATTTGAAACTTATCTGCACATCAAGAAAACAATTAGCAAAGTTCAGGGAGCAAAGAGCATAAATTGAATATCAATGACATGAATCAAGTACCCAATTGCACGATTTTAACATGAATATTCTAAATCAGGGGGACAAATTGCATCAAACTATAAATAGCAACTTAAATTAGGGACCAAGTTGAATAAAATCACACAAATAAGGAAAAAGAAGGACCAAATTGAATCAAATAGTACTAGAATCCTAAATCAGGGACTAAATTGTATCGAATAGTAAATAGAATCCTAAATTAGGGACCATATTGATCATGGAAACAAGTTGCAAGCTTTATGTGAGATAAATTTAAAATTCAAGGGATCTAATTGCACCAAAGTAGAACTTTATTTCAAGGGGATAGAAATCTTACCTGAAACACACCGTTTAAACCAGACCCCCCTCTGAAATGCTGCCGTTTAGACCAAGACTTACCCTTTTGTCGAGCTTCCCTTCTCTTTCTCCCATCTTCTCGATTCCTTCTTCATCCCTACTAAACCAAACCCTAGATCTATACCACACCATACCAGCACCTCTCCTTGCCTCCACCGTCGAACCCCATCGATCGAACCCTAAAGCACCCTTACGAACCTTCACTCGCCTTATTCCGCTTGGATCTACAGTTTCCCTTTGCGCTACCCCAAACCCGAGCTTTCTTTAACAGCGCCGCCACCGTCAACTCCCTCATCCTCAACTCTAACTCCTGTCATTGATAAATCAAGCGAACTCCGATAGTCCCAAGAACTCCCCTTTCTCTTCGAAATTCGTGACCCAAGCCTTCAGTCACCTAAAACCCACTGAAACCCCACTACCCGGATCTAAGAAAACAACTTAAACTCCACTGCGAGATATGGGAATGGAGGCAAGGGCCGAGAAGAATTCGAATCATTGAGGGCTCAAACGATGCTAGGTTCGAGAGAACATCAACAAAAGGTACCCACTTTTACTTAATTTCTTCCTTTTTCTTTTTGTGTATGGTTGTTGTGTGTGGCGTGGTTTTTTTCCTAGAGAATGGGCGAGATTCTGTGGGAGAAGGGTGTGATATGATGAGATGTGTGTGGTTTCTGGCGTGTGTTCTTGTGGGTGTGAGGATTCGAGAGTTAGAGTTAAGGGGGAGAGTGAGTTTTTTGCTGTTGAATGAGAGAGAAGAAAGTGCAGTCAGTGAGGAAAAAAAGAGAAGCAGGGTTTTTCCTTAGCGAGAGTTTTAAAAAAGTCTTGAATTTTCTTTTTGTGCGTGGTAGGTTCCTGGATTTTTTGAGAGGGAGTGTTAGTGGATTTTTGTGGTTTTTCGATGAGAGGTCAGAGAATTTTTGAGAGAGAGTATGGGTGGAGAGAACCGAGAGATGGAGAGCTTTTGATCAGTCTGTATGAAAAAGAGAGGGTCCTGAAACAGTGTGCAAAGGGTGGGTACTTTTTTGTGGTGTTTTTTTTTGAATTCGAGAAGATGGTCAGGTTGTGGAGGATGAGAAGGTTTTTCTATTTGGAGAGGATCGTGCTTGAGAGAGGGAGAGTTGGAGGGTCTCCCCGGAGAGGAGGTTGTGAATTGGCTGTATATATTTTCTTCTTATCCCATCCTAACAACTTTTTTGTTTTTTTGTGTAAGCAGGTGAAGAAGATGAGGATGTGGAGAAGTGAGCTGGCTGATGAGTTGGCAAAGGTAATTTCTCTCTAAAAATAACTAACTGAGGTGGGTTTGAAGATTAATCTGCTGTAAAAAACTGCTTTGTTTGTGAATTCTGGTCATGCAATCAAACTTTGTATACTTGCTGTTTCCGTTCAGGAATGGCTGCCTCTTCTCTTGTATTCTACTTGTTGTGCTTTTGTTAGCTTGAAACTGCCTCTGTTTTAAAATTCTTGTGACGCGAAACGCTTGAGTTGAATTGTTGTTTTGCCATGATCTACTGCAACTAGAGCATTGTTATTTTTTTGTATTTCCAAATGCAGCTTTCTATCCTCAATTTTCTTGCTTGTTAGAAAAACTGCTCATGATTCTGTCAACATGAAATATGGGTGTTTGCATTGCTCATGCCAGTTGACTCTGAATATTGCCATGCTACTGCTTTGTTTTTTTGTTCTTGGCCAGCTTGTGTATTGAGAACTTGAGCCATCAATCTGTTTGCCACCTATTGCCATTGTCAAAACTATATTGCCTATTGCCTCCTCATACTGAAATGTTGTATACTTTGCTTTGCAGCCCTTGTGAGCTCAACTGAAATGGTGATCCATTGCTCCCATATCGCCAGCCTATTTCAATTACCTGTCCTTGCATGGAATATTACTTGAACAGGCACTGATGCATCAGAATGTATTGAGGAGGTCAACAAGCTCAATCAAAGTGTTTAAGGCGCCAAGACAAGGACAAAAATGGGCCTGAGGATATGTGGAATCATGGCATCCATTCATTGTAAACAAACATACATATTGAACTTTAAGAAGAGAAAATCTTTTTGGTGTTTTCACTATTTCCATTTTTTTGTATTTTATAGTAACAATGCTATAATGTAACTATTTGGTATCAAATGAAAATGCAGATTCTACTTATGCTATGTTATGTGAAGAAACTTTAAGTTAATCAAAAGCAACATGATTTTATATTAGTATAAGTACTAGGAGTGATTAATGGACCAATAAAAATGAATATGAAGAAAGATGATCATGCTTAATGAGAATACTTAATGAGAATAAAAAGACCATGAATATAATTGATATGATTAATGGGAAAATGAAAATAGATGGGACCTACTTAAAAATGAACACAAAGATGTCAATTGAAAACTAGACTAAATTACTGAATGAAGCTAAACCAAAGATGTCAATTGAAAACTAGACTAAATTACTGAATGAAGCTAAACCATGAAGTATGTAAAAATGCAAAAAGTGCATATTAAGATTTTTTGGTTTTTTTCTAATGCAATTTAAATGACCTAAATGAATTAGTTAACCTAAATAAAATGTGAACTTAAAATGACCAAAATGCCCCTGAATATGCAAATGACTAAAATGCCCCTGAATGTGCAAATGACTAAAATGCCCCTAGATTCTTGAGAATGACCAAAATGCCCCTAGTTGATCCTAATGCCAAATAAGAAATAAATTGATTTAAATTGAAAGGATATGGACAAAAATGGGTGTCTACATGAAGCAACCAATTGCGCCTCTTTAATTCTTTCAATCAACGTAGGTTGAACTCTCAAACTAGCTAACATCCCTTTAGAGTCATGTTTCCTAACTCCAATCTCCATCCTCCTGAAATCATCCAAAATGGACCTTTGAGAACTAAGAAGCTGCAAGGCTACCATAGTTCTTCCTACTTAATGCATCAGCCACAACATTTGCCTTTCCTGAATGATAACTTATAGTTAAATCATAATCTTTCAACAACTCCAACCATCTTGAGTGCCTCATGTTAATCTCCTTCTGGGTGAATATATACTTCAAACTCTTATGATCAGTGAAAATCTCACACTTCTCATCATACAAGTAATGCCTCCAAATTTTGAGAGCAAACACTACTATTGCAAGCTCCAGGGTCATGTGTAGGATAATTCTGCTCATAAGCTACCACTTTTCCATTTTGCATCAAAACACAACCCAAACCTTTCTTCGAAGCATCACTATAGATAGTGAATCCTCCACTTCCATCAGGAACAGTCAAAACATTATCTGAAGTGAGACGTTCCTTCAACTTTTTGAAACTTTTCTCACATTCATCAGTCCACTCGAACTTAGCACCTTTTCTGGTCAATTTAGTCATTGGCATTGCAATGCTAGAAAATCCTTCCACAAAACTTCCGATAGTAACTAGCCAACCCAAGGAAGCTTCTAAGTTCAGTAGCATTAGTGGGTCGACTCCATTCAACAATTGCCTTCACCTTTTCAGGGTCTACTGAGATTCCATCCTTAGACACTACATTTTTAAGAAATGCCACACTATCCAACCAAAACTCACACTTCTTAAACTTGACATACAACTTCTTTTCTTTGAGAATTTGCAATACTAACCTCAAATGCTCTCCATGCTCCTCCATACTCTTAGAGTACACCAAGATATCATCTATAAAGACCACCACAAACTTATCTAGATAATCCTTAAATACCCTATTCATCAAATCCATGAAAGCAATCGGTGCATTAGTTAAAGCAAATGACATAACAAGAAACTCGTAATGCCCATACCTGGTTCGAAAAGCTGACTTAGGGACATCCTCCACCTTAATCTTCAATTGGTGATAGCCATACCTAAAATCAATCTTAGAGAAAACTTGGGCTCCCTTTAATTGATCGAAAAGGTCATCAATACGTGGTAAGGATACCGATTACACACTGTCACCTTATTCAACTCTCGATAGTCAATACAAAGTCTCATGCTACCATCCTTCTTCTTCATAAATAAAACAAGAGCACCTCATGGAGAAACACTTGGTCGGATGAAACCCTTATCCAACAACTCTTGCAACTGCTCCTTTAGTTCTTTCAACTCAGTTGGAGCCATTCTATAAGGAGTTTTAGAAATAGGGGTAGTACCTGGAATTAAATCAATATAATACTCCACTTCTCTATCTGGTGGAAGACCAGGCAAGTCCTTCGGAAAGACATCAGAAAAGTCTTGTACAATAGGTATACTATTCAAAATAGGCAATTCACCATCAAGATTGTTTTGGACAGAAACAAGAAAAGCTAAACATCCACTTTTCAACAAACGTCTAGCTTGCAGCACAAAAATAATTCTAGGAGGAGATTTAGCAGGGCTACCATCAAAACTAAATTCCTCAAGACCAGGGATGCGAAAGTCTATTCTTTTCTTATAGCAATTCAAAATAGCATAATATCTGCCTAACCAATCCATTCCAAGAATCACATCAAATCCATGCATATCTAGAACTACCAAATCAGTAAGTAAACTCACATCCGCAATAACAACAATGCAAGACTTGCACACTTGATTGACAAGTACATCACCTCCAGTAGGAGTATCAATAATAAATTCATAATCCAAGGGCTCTACAATCACACCAAGTTTCTCAACAAAGGCAGGGGATATAAACGAATGCGAAGCACCAGTATCAAAAAATGTATGAGCATAAACTGAGGAAACAAGAACCATACCAGTCACCACGGTGTTAGATGCCTGAACATCCTGCTGAGTAAGAGAATACACCCTTCCTTGAACCTTAGGCTTCTGGTTCCCATTCTTAGCAGCTACTAAAGCAGAAGTCTGGCCCACACTAGTGCCCTTCTTAGGCTGAGGACACTCGAATGCCTTACGCCCTTTCTGTCCACAATTATAGCAAACCCCAATAGTTGGTCTTGCACGAGAACAAGAAGCAGCCATATGTCCCATCTCGCCATAAATCAAACAAGCTCTAGATAACCAACGACAATCCTTAGGGTCATGATTCCAATGGCACCTCCAACAAGTGCCTCCACTACTCTGCTGAACCCTGTTATTCGTTTGCACAGATTTCTGCTTCTCACCACCACCTCCAGCATTATGTCCACAGAAGTTAGAATTTCCAGTCCAGGCCACTTCTTATTTTCCGAGTTTGCAATCAGCTCATGACCTTCCTCCAACAACTTCGCCTTATTAACCACATCAGAGTATGCAGTTGGTCGAGCCAAAAACAACCCTATTTTTATGGCTATTTTATTATGTTTTTGGATCTATTTATGCTTAAATATATGTTATTTTGATAATATTTGTGTTTTGAGTCTTTATGAGATGTGAAATTGAGAATTTGTTAATTTTCACTACTTTTGGAGCTATTTTGATGACTTTTCACACAGATTTGAGCAAAGTAATTTTGAGTATAGATTTGGAGATCTGAAGTTCGTGTTTGAAGACTTATTGAAGATAATTTGAAGATTTAAAGATCATTGAAGAATTATTTCAAGAAGCAAGAATTGAAGATTGGAGCTTTAATTTCGAAGGATTGAAGATAAGCTATGAAGAAGCCTTGAAGACATGGAATTTTGGATATTTTATTTGGGATAATACTCAGCCCATATAAGCCCATAATTGGAGTTAAAATCTCAATTTATGCCGCACAAGCCCAAAGAAATATCCAATTCCCGCTTATTCCCGCATACTAGTCCTACTTGGATTAGAATTCAGCGCAGTCTCGGTAAAAAAGCAATAACTCTCTTCTCAGACTTTTGTTTTAGGCCCGTTGATTGAGCCGAAAACAACCCTATTTTTATGGCTATTTTATTACGTTTTTTGATCTATTTATGCTTAATTATATGCTATTTTGATAACATTTGTGTTTTAAGTTCTTAAGTGATGTGAAATTGAGAAATTGTTATTTTTCACTTCTTTTGGAGCTATTTTGATGACTTTTTACACAGATTTTAGCAAAGCAATTTTGAGTATAGATTTGGAGATTCGAAGTTCGTGTTTGAAGACTCATTGAAGATAGTTTTGAAGATTTGAAGACTTCGAAGAATTATTTCAAGGAGCAAGGATTGGAGATTGGAGCTTTAATTGAAGACAAGTCATGAACAAGTTCTCAAACTTTGGTATTTTTGGATAATTTATATGGGAAAATACTCAGCCCATATAAGATATTAATTGGAATTAAAATCCCAATTAATGACTCCTATATTCAAGGAAATATCCAAATCCCGTAGATTCCCGATTCTAGTCCTAACAGGATTAGGATTCAGACACAGTTTTGGTAGAAAAATCATAACTTTTTGCTCAGACCTCCGTTTGAAGCCCATGAGTACTCGTTGGAAAGCTTACTCCGAGATCTACAACTTTTCTTTGAAGTCCAAGATCCAGTTCTGCCATCTTCAAGCCCAAAAACGCCGTCGAAGTCACTGCACGAAATCATGATTTTTTTCAGGATCCTATTTTAACTTGGATTCTACTCTAAGATGACTTTTAATCTAACTTGGAGTCTAAGTTAGACCCCAAAACCGACTTAGACCTCTTTCCAAGTTAGGATTGGAACTTCTAGGGTTATTTCCACTATAAATAGCCACCTTAGGTCTAGGTTTTTAGTACATGTAGATCTAGAAATTGAATTTGGTAGAATTATTGAAGATTTGGAGGACAAAAGCCCTAGTGCCGCCGCCCCCTCTTCTTCCATCCATAAAATAAGTTTTTCTTCTTATTCTTTGGATGCTCACTCAATTCATGAGTGAGTAATCCTTTTCTTAACTCCAATGTAGAATTTAATTGATCTCTTGACTTATATATTGGTGAGATTTTGTGCTTATATATGATAATTGTTAGAGTATTCTTTTGATCTCTGTTTTAATTCTATGTTGCTTGTTTTGATTGATTGAGCCGGCACTTTCTTGATAAATTAAGTTAACATTAGCTAGATCAAGTCGCGGATTGACGTTCAGGCTTGGTTGTTTGTAGCAATTGGGGGAGGACGTAAGTCCCTTCCAAGAGAGATAAGGGACTTTGAGTGAGAAATTGCTCTTTGTGCTTGTATAAATTACTAGTTCTTAATGCTTTGATTCCTAGCAAATATTTAAGGCTTGACGGCTAATTGATTAGTTAGGAGGAAAAAGGAAGCTTTGACGAGTAATCTTATCTAATTAAGGTGATTTAGGATTTAATTCCAACAAGCTATTCTATGATTTCATAATTATTAGATTTCAATGATCCATGTTATAATTGTCAAGAGGGATATTAATTCTATGTTGGAGCTTTTTATAAATTGTTTTCTTGATTATTCACTGCTATCTTGTTAATTGTTTTCTTTAATTTTCTTGATTGTTTCTTTAGTTGATTTTAATTGTTAGTTAGATTATGTTTAATTTCACTATAAAAATTCTCTTTAATTTGTTTGATTGATTTAAGAAAAAGATAAATAACCTATCTCTCTGTGGGTTCGACCCCTACTTGCCCTATCTATTTAGTTAGGATTTTGTTTGGGATTTTATTTTTATGATTTGCTGACGACCGATCACCCGTGAGTAGGCGTTGGAAAGCTAACTCCGAGATCTACAACTTCCCTTTCAAGCCCAAAGCCCAGTTCTGCCGATTTCAAAACCGAAATTACTGTCGAAGTTTCTGCACGATTCCAGAAAATTCCAGGATCCTATTTTCACTAGAATTTCATCCTAGGAAGACTTTTAAGCCAACTTGGAGCCAAGTCAGCCCTTAATCCGTCCTAGAGCCCTATCCTAAGTGTAATTGGAGTCTTTAGGGTTATTTCCACTATAAATAGCCACCTTAGATCTGGGTTTTTATGTATTATATTGTATTATATTCCCTTTAGAAAATATTATAAAAGTTGAAGATTTGGAGAGCTTGGAGCCGCCGCCCCCCTCTTCTTCCCATCCATAGATAAGTTTTCTTCTTATTCTTTAAATGCTCACTCAATTCATGAGTGAGTAATCATTTTCTTTTCTCCAATGTAGAATTTAATTGATCTCTTGACTTATATCATGGTGAGATTTTGTGCTTTTATATGAAAATTGTTAGGGTATTTCTTAATTCTATGTTTTAATCCTATGTTACTTGTTTTGATGGATTGGAGTCGACACTATCTTGATAAATTAAGTCAACATTAGCTAAATTAAGTCTAGAACTAATACTTCAGATTTCATTGTTTGTAGCAATTGGAGAAGGTTCCAAGTTCATTGGAGAAGGTTCCAAGTTCATTGGAGAAGGTTCCAAGATCATTGGAGAAGGTTTCAAGCTCATTGGAATTGCCTAAGATGCCATTTGATCCATTGAAGATGCCATTAGGCCCAATGACAAGGGCAAGAGCTAAAAGATTCAAGGAAGCTTTGTTTGGCCTCATTAGAGTTCATCTTGAAGAGTTAAAGGCCATCGGAGATCATTTGAAGCCCATTGGAGACCATCATCAAAGGAATATTCCCATCGATTCCAAGTTGTGCACTCTTCTTGAAATCAATGAGCATTAGGTCATTAGAGTTGTAATTTGGCCATTGTGGGCTTAATTCTATTTTAATTAGCTATTTATTTAGTTTAGATAACATTGGGTTGGGCCTTGTTTGACTAAGTCCAATCCTTGTTTGTTATTTTCCTTTTCCTAGTAGAATAAGGAGTAGGGTCCTTCATACCTCCTTCCTAGCATTTTCCTTTACCCTTAGGGCATAGGAATTTATATCAGAGCCGCCCCCCCCTTCTTGCCTATATAAAGGCACCAACCCCCCTCTTGTAAACACAAGTTGAGTTGATTAATAAAATTGAGGTTTTTACCCAAATTGATTATCTTAGCTTCTTTGTTCTAGTTTGAGCAAAACTTAGGGTTCTTCTTTCTTGTAGAGTCCTAGCAAACAATTAAGTTGTGTTGCTTGATTGTTTGTGAATCTTGTGTTCTAGAGTTAACAATTGTAGGTCTAATTGGAGACTTTGGGCCGACGAAAGAAGAGGAATCACCTTGTGAAGGTCATCGACATACACATCTAGAAGTTGAGGAAGTTCAAGTCGACTTTGATAGATATTCAAGGCTAGATTTGAATCTAACACAACTAGATTCGTATCAGGTACAACAAACTATGTGAGAGTTGCCCATATCATGGATTAAGTGAAGGATTTTTAATCCAAAACTTCTGTGATGGGTTATCTCAATTAGATAAAACCAATATTGATGCTACCAGTGGAGGCGGTTTGAGATTCAAACCTTCTGAGAAGGCGAGGAAGCTATTGAACAAGATGTCAGAAAACATCTACCAATTTAGCACGCCGAATGAAACTGCAAAACCTAAACAAGGAGTGTCCTGCAATGAGATGATGGAGGTTTTGAGATCATTCACAACGGAGATTGCCAAGGAATTCAATTCAAACTTATCAATCTTGCCAATCAAAAAGAAGCCTTGACCAACTTTGTCCAATGTGTGATCTTAAATCAGGGAGCAACTCAGCAATCACACACCTTACCACATTCACCTTTGAATTTTGCACAAGGGTATGAATCAATTCAATTGAAGAAACTCGAGAAAGGCGTGTACAAGAGATGGAGTCACCTATTATCCCATCTCTACCTGCGATATCATCACCTCCAGCACCTGTTTTCCCTGATATACCACCATCAGTTGCTATATCCAATGAGCAATTGCCAAGAGAGGAGGAGATTTCAGCCGGAAGCAAGAAGGAACAACCTACTTCATCACCAAAAACTTCTCGACTTCAATCAAGATCTGATGGATGAAAGAGATGAGGCCATCTATGATCCACCACTGTTTCCTCAAAGGTTTGTAAGTCAACTTAATTCACTTTGAAAATTATAGGTAAATATTCCTTTGCTTGCTGAAATCGCTAGAGTGCCCAGGTACGCTTCTTTTCTCAAAGAATTATGCACTACTAAGAGTAAGTTTTCTGAAAAATATGCTTGCATGAATGAGAAGATATCTGCTGCCTATCAGAGAAAATTACATCATAAATGCGAAGATTTAAGATCTTTTTCTATTCCTTGTCATATAGGTAAGAATAAGATAGAAAAAGCCATGTGTGAATTTGGATCTCCAATTAATATTATGTCTTTTTCTATAGAACCTATGACTAAAACTGATCTTACTGTGCAATTTGTTGATAGAACTAAAATTAAGCCTGAGGGATTAGTTGAGAATGTTTTAGTGCAGATAGGAGATTTTGTTTTTCCTGCAGATTTCTATGTCTTGAAGATGAGTGAAGATGATCATCATCTACCTCATTTGCCGTTGCTGCTAGGAAGGCCCTTTCTTACCACAGCTAGAACAAAATTTGAAGTCCACGATGGAAAACTCAGCATGGAATTTGATGGGTAAATCATTGAATTCAATATTTATGAATCCATGAAATCCGCTGCTGAGATTCATTCTATCTGTGCTATTGATGCAATTGAAGTTTGTTCTGAACAAGTTCAATCACTTCACCATGAAGATGAACTTGAATTGGTCCTTATGAAGAGCCTAGATGAAGAAGAAAACAAGGAAGCAGAAATCATGACGCCTGAAGATGTCAAAAACAACCCTATTTTTATGGCTATTTTATTATGTTTTTGGATCTATTTATGCTTAAATATATGTTATTTTGATAATATTTGTGTTTTGAGTCTTTATGAGATGTGAAATTGAGAATTTGTTAATTTTCACTACTTTTGGAGCTATTTTGATGACTTTTCACACAGATATGAGCAAAGTAATTTTGAGTATAGATTTGGAGATTCGAAGTTCGTGTTTGAAGACTTATTGAAGATAATTTGAAGATTTGAAGATCATTGAAGAATTATTTCAAGAAGTAAGAATTGAAGATTGAAGCTTTAATTGCAAAGGATTGAAAATAAGCTATGAAGAAGCCTTGAAGACATGAAATTTTGGATATTTTATATGGGATAATACTCAGCCCATATAAGCCCATAATTGGAGTTAAAATCCCAATTTATGCCGCACAAGCCCAAAGAAATATCCAATTCCCGCTTATTCCCGCATACTAGTCCTACTTGGATTAGGATTCAGTGTAGTCTCGGTAAAAAGGCCATAACTTTATGCTCAGACCTCTGTTTTAGGCCCGTGGGTAGGTGTTGGAAAGCTAACTCCGAGATCTACAACTACCCTTTGAAGCCCAAAGCTCAGTTCTGCCATTTCCAGCCCGAAATTGCTGTCAAAGTTTCTGCACGATTCCAGAAAATTCCAGGATCCTATTTTAACTAGGATTTCGGCCTAGGAAGACTTTTAAGCCAACTTGGAGACGAAGTCAGCCCTTAATCTGTCCTAGAGTTCTATCCTAAGTGTAATTAGAGTCTTTAAAGTTATTTTCACTATAAATAGCAACCTTAAATCTAGGTTTTTATGTATTGTATTGTTTTCTATTCCCTTTAGAAAATATTATAGAAGTTGAAGATTTGGAGATCTTGGAGCCGCCGCCCCCCTCTTCTTCCCATCCATAGATAAGTTTTCTTCTTATTCTTTGGATGCTCACTCAATTCATGAGTGAGTAATCATTTTCTTTTCTCCAATGTAGAATTTAATTGATCTCTTGACTTATATCATGGTGAGATTTTGTGCTTTTATATGAAAATTGTTAGGGTATTTCTTAATTCTCTGTTTTAATCCTATGTTGCTTGTTTTGATGGATTGGAGTCGACACTATCTTGATAAATTAACTCAACATTAGCAAAATTAAGTCTAGAACTAATACTTCAGATTTAATTATTTGTAGCAATTGGAGGAGAACTAATACTTCCTTCCAAGGGATTTAAGAATCAATAGATAATTAATTGTTTGTTGTGCTTGTTCATAAATTACTAGTTCTTAATGCTTTGTTCTGAGCAATATTTAAGCCCTCATAAGGGAATTTGTTGTTATGAATAAAAGGGATAAATTAAGCTGGAAAAGAGACCTTTTATCTAATTTGGTAAATTTCGAATTTAATTCCAAACAAGCTATCCAATGTTTTCATAATTTTTAGATATCAATGATTCATGTTATTTTTGTTAAGAGGGATATTAATTCTATGTTGGAGGGTTTTTCTTAATTTTAATTGTTTTCTCAATTTATTCACTGCTTTCTGATTGATTGTTTTCTGTAATTCTCTTTATTGCTTTCTTAGTTAATTTTAATTGTTTGTTTGATTTAATTTAGTTTTACTTTCAAAATCCTTTTCCTTGATTGTTTGTTTTAAGTAAAATAATTGGGAATAGAGGAATATCCTATCTCTCTGTGGATTCGACCCTTACTTGCCTTAGCTATTTTTAGTTAGAAATTGTTGGGATTATTTTTGTGATTGTCGACGACCGATCAGCAGTCAACTCGAAAGATTTCAACTCATGCTGAAGTCTGGGATTTAGCCCAAAAAGGAACCTTTGAGCCTTCGCCTCATCATCATTCTTAAAGGAGTCAGGGGCAAACCTCATTAGTCGGCTAAACTCCATCTCATATCCAGAAACAGTTCTACTACCCTGTTGGAGTGAATAGAATTCCCCTTGCATCTGAAGTCTCACACTATTAGGGAAATACTTCTTGTAGTACTCCCTTTTGAACACATCCCAAGATGTTGGTTTCTCCAAAAGATTTTCAACAGATTGCTACCAATCACTGGCAGCTCCCTTCAGCTGATACGATGCAAAAGGAATCTTCTACTCATCAGATACTGCCTGGGCTGCAAAGGCCTTCTCAATCTCCTTGATCCATTTCTCAGCATCTATTGGATGACTCGAGCTACCATCAAAGGGTGGAGCGAGCTTGACAAAATATGTCAAACCGCTTCTATACACAACCCGCTTCTACTAAAACCTCTGCTGCCTATCCACAGCCCCAACCAATTGCTGCATCAAGTTCATCACATTGGCTGATTATTCTTAGTGTTACCCCTTCGGTTTGTCCAAACCCTCAAGGGTTCATTCTCAGATCTAGAATTCCGAGAATCAGACGTTTCTGCAACGTCGTCAGAATGACCAGTTGCTACGGCTTTATTTTTCTTAGGTAGCATACTACAATACATCACAGAATTCACAAGCAATTCAATTATCAATCAAGTAAAATATCACAAACATAAAGATGCACATGAACTCCTATTCTACCCATTCCTCACTCGTCATGAAATTCGTCCTAATAGGTCGCAACCTAGGCTCTGATACCACTAAATTATCACACCCCGAACCCAACGCTTGGAACATAACAATGCCACACACTAATCAAAACTCATGAGCATGTAAGGCTAATATACAATCCAACAAGTTTAAAAGTCTAAAATCTTTAAAACTTCTTAAACCAAAATTGATCTTACAATCAAAGTAATAAACGACAAACAATTGCGAAAGTGATTCAATAACATAAATAAAATTCAATGTGTAATATTTTCATGCTAGCGCATTGTCGCAACGTGCGGATCCAGGGTCGAACCCTACCGTTAATGACTTAAAAGGGAGTCGGCACTAATCATCTTCTAGATGTGATTAGTCACCTAAACAACCTAACTAGCCTAATGAGGTCCAAAGCTTGGCGAGAGACCACTAAACCTATAGGTCTGGTCTTACCAGCTAATTCTAATTCCGAGAGTCAATTACGTTTACGGAAGGGTTAGCATCCCCAAACGCCCGTCAACTGACGGTACCACTAATCTAATATAGATCTAATATGGGTCTGAAATAAAAGATTGCTTTTATTATTTAATCTTATATTTTTTCTTTTTCTTTTTCTGTTTAAAGAGAATTAAACCTTTTATTACTCTTTGAAAACGAATATTAACGAAATTTGGACTTAAAAAGGTGCAATGGAGGGAAACAAGAGTAGACTTGACCTTTCATCCGGAAAGGGTATTTTTGGAAAAAAACGAGTGAAAATCAACGTCTTCCGTCTGGGAAGGGCGTTTCAAGAAATATCAGTAAAAATTAACGCCTTTCGTCCGGAAAGGGCATTTTTGGAAAATGGAAGTGGAAATTTACGCCTTCCGTCTGGGAATAACATTTTTAGGAAAAAAAAAGTAAAGTTGAAAACTGAAAAAAATTAGCTTCTTAATCTTTGATCCTTTAGAATTTTCATTCATTTGGAACAAACTCCTTTTTTTTAACTTCATTTTAATTTGCCCTTTTTTATTTTATGTTTAATCTATTACTTAAAATTCAATTTAACTAATAAAAATGCGTGTATTGCAAATGATGCATGATTTGATCTTTTTTTAATTGACTGATAAAGGGTCGTTTACTCGAATAACTAACGAGAACCCCTCCCACGCATTATGGGGTTATTCGCAAAATTATCTGATCTTGGAGTGGGCCTGGGAGGTTGTGCCCGAGCACAATTACCCAAGGTCCACCTGTCATAGTTAAAAACGGCCTTTACCAACCTTATTTATTTTGTCGCATGGACGATAATATAGACGCATGATAAGGTTGGTTTTAATTTATGCATTAACCAAAGTATACTCGAATTCGACTTCGCGAACCCTTCCCACGTATTATGGGGGTATCCGCAAAAGTAGATCGGTCTAAAGAGATCCTCAAGATATCGTGGCCGAGCACAATTACTCGAGACTCCCTTATTATAGCAAGAGACTGTGATTAATGCATCTAAACATACAAAGTGGCGTGAATAGCAAATATAAATGTATGCAAATGGTTTAAAACTAACATTAATCACGTTTGGTTTTTATCTTTCTTTTTACCAATTCATTTAGAACTACATTAATTAATGTTTAGTTTTTCCTTCATGTTAACTAAGTAAATTAAAATTCCCAATTATTAACAAGCCAAGGTCTAGTTTACTTTCTAAATTACTTAAACTTAATTAAATTAATACCTAAAATAATAATAATAAAAAACAATTAGACCCTAAATTGCATCATATTCGGACCATCAGTGACCCGTTTGAACACTCCAACAATGTCCAGTCTTTATGTGAACCAGAAAATATATAACAATACCTAATCAAATTAAAGTTGAGGGCTAAATTAAAAGAATATAGAAGTTTACCTCATGAAGCTTTAAATCTCCCACAAAAATACACAAGCCGTAACCTACTTCTTCTTTCCCCCTCTTTCTGCTTCACTTCGTGTTTTATTCTCTCTCTCTCTCTCTCTCTCTCTCTTCTCTCTCTCTCTCTCTCTCTCTCTCTCTCTCTACCTTCAGATTCTCTCTTTCCCAAACGAACCAACGCCACCCCAAGACCTTGCCACCGCCGTCACCGACGACAACAGCCCCGTACTAACTAAAACAGGCCTCTCTCCCAAGCCTCGACCTATTTCTTCCCTAAAAATCCCACCAATCTTTAAAGAAAAACCTGACCCAACAATACCCAAAACCTCAAGCTTCCCACATCGGTGAAAACAGCCGGTAACGGATCACCAAACTCCGGCGAGAGACTCCTAACGGCTTTTCAATCAAAACCCCTCAACTAATTTCGTCAAAACAAGACTCCAAACCCAACTCCCCAAAGTTGATGAACCTTAGAAATTTTGAGCAGAAAAAGGAGAGGAGACACGATGAAGGCCCTAAGGTTTCTAATTTGGCTTCCCTCTTCAATTTGGAGAGTTCCCCAGATAAGTAACCCCCCTCATTTTTGTGTTTTTTTTCTTCTTTTTTTTTCTTTATATGAAGTCTAGGAATTATGAACTCAGGAAGTTTTTTTTCTTTTTCTTTTTTTTTGGTTCCCCCCCCCCTTTTCGATACTGGTATGTATGTATATATATTCGAATGCTCCAAAAATTCCCCCACCGTAGGCTCCCTAAGATTAAGAATTGAATTCCTCTTTTTCTCCTTTGGGGCTTCTGTAGGTAAGCTCCTCTTTTTCCCTTGATTCCCATCCTCCAGCAAATAAATGCCCTTTGTTTGTCTATCTTGATTTTGTTTGGCTTGGCATGCTTGTGGTTAATGCCGCATTGTAGACACCCTAGTTTCGCCTGTATCCTTCAAATTAAACTGATTTGCCCCTCAATCTACATTAAAAGTCACCCAAGGGCATTTCAGTCATTTTTGCTTCATGGGCACTTTAGTCATTTTTTCCTTGCTGGCTTAAATTAGCATGTTCCTTTTAGCATATAAACTTGGGTAGATTGCATTGCATTTCAGGATTAAAGTCCGAAAAAATATGTGTAAAATAATAATAATATTTTGCTTTTAGCTGTCCTATATTGTCTCTTTAGATTGCATTTCAAATAGTGCATCCATTTTTAATTGACAAGCATTTTAATTTGTTTAAGTATTTTAATTGGCTAGTTCTGCATTGCATACATGCTTGTAATAGAACTCCCTTTTCTAAATTGTGTCGAGCCCTCCTTGTTAATTATGGGCTCTTAATTTTACCTTGCTTTCATTTTGGACTTTAAACTTGAATTGTGTAAATTTAGCTTTGGATTTTTGGGCATTAATTGGATAAGTTAGCATTGGACTTACTTTTTGGGCCTTTGATGATGCAGAGTGGCCCAATTTCCTTAATAAATACACCATTACATTTGTGTTTACAAAAATACCACAAAGCAAAATAAATGGAAAATTAGAAAAAATCATATAAAAGAAGTTTCTTTTTTTCATTTTTCACGTTCAAGGTCACATGGTTCATAAATTGCAAAAAGGGGTTTACATTGGTATGCCTGTTTGCATTTAAAGCTGCAGTAACATTGTTCATTAGCAAAGCTACAAATAAATAAAAATCAATAAGTAAATACCAAAAGATGGTTCACTTTACAAATTCGCAGGAGAAGACAAAGAAGGAAATCCTTTTACAAATTGCTCTAATCGAATGCTTCTTGTTAGAAGTCCTTTCCTTTATGAGGCTCACTCTCTTGCTCTCTTGCTCGTCTTAAATCCATTGATAACATCGATTAACGTGCAAAATAAGACAAAGAAGAGAAGGGTGCGAATAGAGCAAATGTCCCTCCCCGGCTTAGGGCGAAACGCCATGAGTTGGCGCACACCATTTGTTCAAACACAAAGCAGAAATATATCCCAGGGAGGATACTTACTGTTGGCTACATCAAGCACAAGGCGTGAGATTTAGTCTCAGCCTTGAGATGCCAATGAGGCCATGAGGAAGCAAGAGCAAACATATTAGTAACTGGCATGAGAAAATGCGAGGAAAAAGCGAAACAAAACATTTCTTCGAAGCATAGCAGCATAGCAAAAACAGTTTGGGGCAATGAATAAAGAAAAGGTCAAATGACAGTCGTGAAATTTTACATCAGAATAACACTAGCTCAATTGTTTTCCATTCCATCAAGCATAACCATGATCAAGGAGGATCACAAGCATGCCAAAACAGAACTAACCCGTGCAAGAAAGACTCATAAGGTCAGAGAAAGGTCAATAAGACAGAATTGTGAACAACACAAGTGGGGCAATTCAAGGACAATTCCAAGGCTATATGCAAAAGACCCTAGGCAAAACACAACACAACAATGACCTCACTTTATTCTACAGTCCATTTAGCACGATATGTCACACATTTTCCAGCAGCCTTCACATTTTCCATTTCCACTTGACTTCACACAATGGCAGTAGCCAATTTTGCACACAAAAATTAAAAAAAGAAAAGCAAGCAAATACAACACTCATGCCAATTTGGACAGTAGGTGAAGACAGAGGACATTTTCAGATCAATACACAAGAACGACATCAAGAGGGCAGCAAACGTTTTCAGTTTAATGAGCAGTGCAGCAGCATAGAGTCCAACCATAGGGCATCTCATTCACATTACTCTACACTGGCCTAAATTAGGCGTTCCCCTGTTCAAAGTACAGATAAATTTAACATTTTATCACTTTAGCATGCATCATACCATGGCATTTCAATTATTCAAAAAAACATGGCATTTTACTCACATTGCATCTTTGAGTTACATGGCAGTGCATGTTCATCATCGAAAAACACAAAAGTGGTGCCATTTCTTTTCTTCACGACCAACCCCAGGTTTATATGTTACATTCATCATTGATAAAAGCACCATTCGAAGCACATTCAAGCACAAGCTCAATTAAGAATCAATTCAGCAAAAACAGGGCATTCATATTAAGCAACATTTAGTCTAAATTCAGTAAGGATCAAGACACCAATACACATTGCATTTAATTTGCTCTCAAATCTTAATTCAAGCATGAGCTCAATTCTTTCAAATACAGAATAAGAGCAATACACGTAGGGTATACACATATGCAATAAAAGGATTTCGTTTTTCTTTAAAAGAAGAGAGTATACTTTAGCAGGGGTCGGAAAGGTCAATGCAATGGCCAGGGCCGATGTGGCGAGCTCTGGTTAGTCCCCAAACAAACTTCCAGATTGTCTCATTAGCCACATCATTGGCCACATCAGCGGATTGCAAAGGAGGGTGAACACGTGAATAGCCAAAGAATTAAAAAGACGAATAAGACAACATAAACATAAGGAAAAGAATGAAGTTGAAACCGTACCTGAGGTGGTGACCTGCCCATACAGGTGCGGACAAAAAGACCACCTAAATTCCCAATTAACCCTGTTGAATCATCACCCTCCAACAGAAAACACCTTAGGTAAAAGAAACAGGGTCAGAAAGGGTAAAAGGAGGCAAATTTTTGCAACCATCAGATTTAAAGGAACCTACGACAGAGATCAAAGGGGAGTTCCTACTATAAGTAACATTTTTCCTTCCAAATGAGGGGACACGTTTTTCAAAAAAAAAGGGAGGAAACTAGGGTTTTGCTCTTAGAAAATTAGGGTTCTAAAGAGGTTCATCGTTTCATCTTGCTCTTTTTTTTTAAAAAAAATAAAAAACAACAGAGGAAAAACTTCATAAAAAAAGGCTCACCTAGCTTGGGATCTCGTCCTAGGCCATTGTAGACACCCAGTTTTGTCCATATCCTTTCAATTTAAATCAATTTGTTTCTTATTTGGCATTAGGGTCACCTAGGGGCATTTTGGTCATTTTTACACTAAGGGCATTTTGGTCATTTGCATATTTAGGGGCACATTGGTCATTTTAAGTACACTCTTAATTTAGGTTAGCCAATTCATTTTGGTCATTTAGATTGCATTTAAAAAACCCAAAAAAATCTTAGAATAAGCATCTTTGGCATTTTACATAATTCATGATGTAGCTTTATTTAGTAATTCAATATTTTTGCACATTGATCATATAGCTTAAGCCCTTGTTGTAATGGGTCTATTTTTAAATTGGCGTTTTAATATCCAATTTATTTTCATGATCCCTTTAGTTATGTCAATCATATGCATTTTGTTTTTTTTTTCACATTAGTAATTAGATAATAGTATCCACATTAGTAATTAGGCATTGCATTCACATAGTGCTTGATCTTACTGCATTTAGTTTTGCACCATCAATAAAAAAAGAGAAAAGAATGTCATATACTTGAGATTGAGTGTTTTTACAAATGGAATAATAAGAAAAGAAAAGCACTTAAGGCCAGATTAAGCCCGAATCCTAATCTCTGCATTATTTCCCCTCCAGGACTGTTTCTTCTTCTTCTTGCCCTTGCATTGTCATGACATCTCTTATGCATTCCCCATCACAAGCTCTTCCTAAAATTAAAAAGTAAAAACACAAATGAAAGGTCACATGACAGCCATGATTTTTATTTTAGCATAAGCTTACTCATATATTTCTCCTTGGCACTTGGCATTTAGCAGGCATTTTAGCATTTCGTAATCTAGCATTTAGCATGTAGTTAATCACCTCATACACTTTTCACAGACCATTGCATTTCAATTACTTAAAAAATAAAAAAAGAAGGAGCATTTGCATCCCAGCAGCTACTGATTTGTACATTTCATGTTTAAATAGCATGCATTTAGGCTCATTCTCATGCTTATATGATGATTCATTCCCACTCGCTTCAAAATAGAATTTCAGGGTCCAATTCAGCAATGATAAAACAGTTCCAAGCAGAGGGCAAGCATCCATATTCATCATCAATCAAAAGCAGGATACATATAACAACAACATGGCAGCAAACAATTCCCAATCGCAATTACAGGGAGAAAACAACTCAAAGGGAGGAGGTGAAATGGCAGGTGAACGTTTTAACTCAACAACTCAAGATACAAGCAGCAGAGAATCCACCCAATTCAGATAAGAAGTCAATTCAGTGCAATAAACAGAATCCAATAAAACCATTCCCAAAATGCTAGTCGAGAAAATTTACCTGATCAACAGAGTTTCTCCAGCTCATCAAGCCACCTCACCTCCCACACGTAATCCTCTCCAGGTTCAGCGAATGGAGCTGCAAAAGAGACAAAAAAAGTTGTTAGCGAGATAGAACGATCAGGGCTCTCTCTCTCTGAAAGATGCTCTCCTCCTCTTAATAAAAAAAAACACCCTCTCAAACCTTCAAAATCTCTCCCACACAGATTCCCATCTCCATAGACTCTATACACACTAATCTTTTCCCATTCTCTGAACACTCATCATCCACATCTGAATACACACACAAAGCACACAAGCTCTCTCAAAAATCGAAATTCACCCTCTCCCTGCCTTGAACACAAAAAACAGATTCTCACCCTCTCAACTCGACTCTAGACATTCTTCACATTTTCCACACAAAAATCTTACACTCACTGAAAATAAAAAACAATCTCTCGCACACACACATACGCTCTCAACAAACACAAGAATAGGTAGAGAAAGAAAAGCTTCATCGTTGCTCTCCAATGAAAACCCACTGAATACACGCACAAATTGAAGAAAAAAAACAAGAGAGATTAAAGCTAGGGTTTAGAGAAAGCTTGGGGATTTTTTTTTCTCTGAGCTATGAAGGATTCTCGTGGGATTAACTTGGGGTTTTCGAAGGAGAGAGGGAGAAGGTTCAGATGAGTTGGGATTAAGGAACCGCCGGAAAAAGGGGGGTTTAGATTCGGGTAATGTTTAGTTTAGTGAGTTACGGTTTGGGTTTTGAGTTTGAGGTGTTATAGGTTCGGGTCTTAAGTTTGGGTAGAGAAAAGGTTGGCTTCAAGGCCTGTTGCGACGGTGAGGAGCGGCGGCGATGGCTTGGGTTTAGGTTTCGGGTTGACGCAAGGAGGAAGAAGAAGGAGATTCGGGGCATGAGAAGAAGAAAGAAAACGTTCGGTGAAGGTTGGCGGCTTCGGATGGTTCCGGTCATTGGGATGAGGGCGGTTCATGGCGATTTAGTGGAGAAAAAGAAGATGAAGCTTTGGAAGAAAGAGATGGGCGGCGCTGTTGGGCTAAGAGAAGGTTAGGTTAGGGTTTCGGTTGATGGTTGGAGGAAGAAGATGAAGTGGAAGGGAGGAAGAAGAGAAAAGGGGCTTTTATAGGCGACGAGGAAACGACGCCGTTTTCAGTATGGGAATTCACGGCATTTACAAGTAAGGTTTCTGCTTCCTTCGATTTGGTCCCTGCTGCTTTATTTAACTTTAATTTTATGCAATTTGAACCTTTTTTTAGCTGTGGTAGTCAATTTAGGGCTTACATATCAATCTTTTTAGTAATTAATGGCATATATTTATGTATTTTGTAAATTTTTTTTTAATTTGTAGATAGTAAATTTAAGCTTAAAGATATTAGCTTGATAATTGATAAGTTTGAGGATTGTTTAAAGGTTGTTTTTTTAGTCCAAGGTTTAGATTCTTACTAAAAATGTGAAAATTAGTTTATGTTACTAGCAATGGAGTAAGGTTTAGGTAAAATGATAGTTTGATTACACTTTGGTTACATTAATTTCATATTTGGAATGTTTCAATTGAAGTGTTGATTAATATAAAGTTGGTTAATTTTTGTGGGTTTGTTCTTGAGTTTGATTAGTCATGGTTGAATTAAGTCAATTTTTGTAATTAGATTAAAGTTTATTAAATTTGGGTTGAATTTGGGGTATTTTTTTTATTGATGTAGTCTTGTGGCCTCATTTCTATAATTTATATTATTGGTATTTAATTATGCTTTTCGACCCCTGAATTTTGCTAATCTTTTACTTGATGTGCAGAGAAGTCCTCGATTTGTCCAACTCGGCCCTTAAGCTTTTAATTTCTTTTTTAATTTTGTTCTTTGTTAGTTTAATTTCTATTTAATTAGGCCTTGGTTTGTAATAATTTAGTAATTTAGAGTAGAAGTAGAATTTAATTGCATATCATATTTATCTGACATTTATTATATATGTTTGCATATCATGCCATCTTAATTCAGTTAATGACTGTAACCCTTCCAAAGAAGAGGCATTCAGTGAGTGATCGAGTTTTCGGGGCCACTGAATGTCTCCGAAGATGAGACGACTCTTCTCGGGATGCGTCGGGGCTCCGGGCATATATCCCGGGAAGTGCTTTCAAAAACTTGGGTTACGCGAGTTAGCTTAAATAATTGGACTTTGCATTCATCATTTGCATACATGCATTGATATAGAGATAGAAAAAGATCAAAAAAAAAAATAAAAGAGAAAAATCAGAAAATAAAAAGATGCAATAAAAGTGTTTTCAAAATTGTTTTCTCAAATCATGTTCTCTTATTCGATTTTCAAAATTAAGAAATTAGTAAATCAAGAGATTTCAACGTAAGCATTTTCAAAAAGAATTTTTTTTTTAAGTAACTCCAAAAGAAGATTTTGGAAAATAAAAGTTTAGGTAATTCCAAAAGAAGATTTTGGAAGATAAATAAAACCAAAAGAAGATTTTGAAAATTAATAAAATTGGTCAGTTTTTTTGAAAAAAATCAAAAAATGGTAAAAAGATTTTGTCACAACATTTTCAAAATTTCCTTTTCGAAGAGAAAAGGATCAACAAGAGAGCAAACAGTGAAAGAGAATCGTGATAGAATTAATCGACAGTGTTCGATTATATTCTTCGAATTCTCTACATCGGTTCCAAAAATGTTTTTATTTTCTTTTTATAACCCTTTTAATAATCAAGATTAGGATTAAAGGCAACCAACTTTTGTTTTTGACCCAGTAGATCTAGTTAGACTAGAGGTACCGTCGTTTGACGGACGTCTCGGGGCTGCTAATCCTTCCCCGAGCGTAACCGACTCCCGAACCCATAGACTCTGGTTAAGCAGAATGTATTAGGTTTAGTATTACCTTCGCCAAGTTTAGGTTAATATTAGACTTAATAATCAGATAGGTGACTAATCACACCTTAGAAAAAAGATTAGTGGCGACTCCTTTTCCAACGTCGTCTCGGCAGGGTTCCCCGGACCCGAACGTTTCGACAGCCGTGAAGGGAGTTTGAAGTCTTCGGCTTGCTTCTTTTTCTCAAATCCTTCTTCCATAAGCTCGTTGTTGTTTCTTTTTCTTCTTGTTTTCAAGAGTTTGGGGCTATAGGTCGCCATTTTCGTTTGTGCAGAGGTTTCAAAATTGCTTCTATGTAGTGGGAGGGTCGGTTTCAAGCTCTAGGTTTCGGTTTCCGAAAGAAAGGGGTCCCTTTGTTCTTTTTTTGGGTCGAATGAGGGAGGAGGAAGGCGGCTCCGTCATTGATACTTGGAGAGAGAGAGGGTCTGTAAAGAGAGAAAGAGATTAGGTTAAGAAGTAGGAGAGAGGGGAAAGAGAAGAAGGAAGTACGGCTGAAGTTTTAAAGAGGTAGGGTTTCCTAACTCTTTTAATTTACCAATACTTATTTTTTCAGTCAATTGAGTCTAGGAGTTCGTATTTTAATTCACTTAAAGACTAAATATTGTTGGAGTGTTTAAGTATGCCTCCCATATTTATCGATTAATGTGATAAGGTACCTGGAAATTCGCCATATTGCTCAATTTGCTCCCTTGCAGATTAGTTTTTACAATAAAAGTTAGATCTTTAGTAAAAAATTGGGATTTTGATAAGTGGGGTATAATAAAAATGTAATCTTTATGTTAAAAGATGAAGTTTTTAATTGACTTATAATAGAAAATGTAATCTTCATGTTAAAAGATGAATTTTTTTATTGATTTATGATAAAAATGAAACCTTTGAGTTAAAAGATTAAACTTTTAAGCAATTTGTAAATAAATGTTGGATTTTTGAGTTAAAAGATTAAACTTTTAAGTAATTTGTAAATAAAGATTGGATTTTTGATTAAAAGATTAAACTTTTAAGTAATTTATAAATAAAGGTTGAATTTTTGAGTTAAAAGATTAAACTTTTAAGTAATTTGTAAATAAAGATTGGATTTTTTATTAAAATATTAAACTTTTAAGTAATTTGTAAATAAAGGTTGAATTTTTGAGTTAAAAGATTAAACTTTTAAGTAATTTGTAAATAAATATTGGATTTTTGATTAAAAGATTAAACTTTTAAGTAATTTATAAATAAAGGTTGAATGTTTAAGTGAAAGATTAAACTTTTAAGTGATTTGTAAATAAAGGTTGGATCTTTGAGTTAAAAGATTAAACTTTTAAGTAATTTGTAAATAAAGATTGGATTTTTGATTAAAAGATTAAACTTTTAGGTAATTTGTAAATAAAGGTTGAACTTTTAAGTGAAAAATTGAAGCTTTTAAGTAATTTGTGAATAGAGATTGGAATTTTGATTAAAAGATGAAACTTTTTAGTAATTTATAAATAAAGATTGAATTTTTAAGTAAAAGGATTGAACTTTTAAAGGAAATCTTTAAGTAAGAGATGAAATCTTTGATAAATGTGAAATAAAAATGAAATCTTTGAATAAAAGATTAAACTTTTTGATTGAGGCGAAATAAAAATAGGATCTTTGAACTAAACGATGGAATTTATGATTAATTAATAGTAAAAACGCAATCTTTAGACTAAAAGATTGGACTTTTGACTAATTCATGATAAAAATAAGATCTTTGGAACAAATGACGGAACTTCGGATCAATTTGTTGATAAAATACGATCTTTAATTCAAAACGATTGAATCTTGATAAAGCTCGGAACAAAGGGATAATCATTATTTCGAAAAAACGAAATCTTGTTCAATTGGAAATAAAGGGATGATTTCATAATGAACGGTTAGGATTTAGCCAGATTACTAATCTCATAATCAATGTCTGAGTCTGATTTCTCTTTGAAACTTAATCAAATGAGTTTATTTTTTGACCAAAGTCAACCAGGTTAGTTCATATGCATTCCATTTTTATTCCTGTCAATTATCTGTTCACGCCAGTACTAAATCCATAAAAAATGTGTTTTTAACTATGACGAGCAAATCTCGGGTAAAGGTGCACTAGCACGACCTCTCGGGATTTCTCTCCGAGATCGAATGGCTTTCACGAGTATCCCCGGGGGGCTGGGTTAGGTTCGTGGGGGTCTACTCGAGTAAACCCCTTTTTATGGATCAAATAATAAAATCAATACTTTGCATGCACCATCTCATCCATGAATTAATTCAGACCAGAAATTGAAAATTCAAGAATTCAAAAGCACGGTTTTTCTGCATTTATTCCAAAATGCCCCTTCTCGGTCGGAAGGTCACAGTTTTCTTAAGTTTTATTCCAAAAATGCCTCTTCCCAGTCGGAAGGTGTTGTTTATTTTCGTCTTGTTCCCAAAATTGCCCTTCCTCATCGAAAGGTGTTGTTTAATTTTAGCCTTTTTCCTAGTTTGCCCTTCCCCATCGGAAGGTGTTGTCTAAGTCTACTTTTTCCCAAATTGCCCTTCCCCATCGGAAGGTGTTGTCTAAAATCTACGTTTTCCAAAATTGCCCTTCCTCATCGGAAGGTGTTGTCTAAGTCTGCTTTTTCCAAAATTGGCCTTCCTCACCGGAAGGTGTTGTCTACCTTTTTCCTGTCTTGCCCTTCCCCACCGGAAGGTGTTATTAAATTCCAATTCTGCCCTTCCCCACCCGAAGGTGTTGTCTACCTATTTTCCAGTTTTGCCCTTCCCTATCGGAAGGTGTTGTCTACCTTTTTCCTGTTTTGCCCTTCCTCACCAGAAGGTATTGTTTAATTTCCTATTCTGCCCTTCCCCACCGGAAGGTGTTGTCTACCTATTTCCCGTTTTGCCCTTCCCCACCGGAAGGTGTTGTTTAATTTCCCATTTTGCCCTTCCCCACCGGAAGGTGTTGTTTAAGTTCCCAATTTTCCCTTCCCTGTCGGAAGGTGTTGTTTTTGTCATGTTCTTACGCATAATAAAACATTTCAATTCACTTGAAACCAGAAAAATCAAAACATAGGACTAAAAACTAAAAGCAACCTTTTTTTATTTTAGACCCACATTAGATCTAGTTAGACTTAGAGGTAACATCTCTTGACGAGCGTGTCGGGGGTGCTCATCCTTCACCGGGCGTAATCGACTCCGAACCTAGATTTAGGTGACAAGACCAGACCTATAGGTTTAGTGGGTCCCATGCCAAGCACTGGACCTCATTAGACTGGTTAGGTCAATTGGGTGACTAATCACACCTTAGAATTTTGATTAGTGGCGGCTCCTCATTTTAAGTCATTAACGGCAGGGTTCGGACCCCGTACCCGCACGTTGCGACACGCAGGGTGTGAAAGAGTTGGTGCTTGCACCAACTAAAGCACCTGTGTATTTTGTTTGCAGTTCTTGTTTGGGTTGTTTTGTCTGCTCTTATTTATTTTTTGTTGTCTTTCTGTTGCAGGTTCAAGGCTGTACAAAGCGTGGTGGGGTGGCCGATCAAGGTAATTCTCTCTGCTGCTTTCATTTATTTGCCCTGTTTTGTCTCTCAATTTTGTAGCTCACATGAATTTTTTGTCTCTAGGGTGATGCTAACGTGGCGGTTGAGGTGGCAAGTCCAAGTGGCTTTCCTTGCCTTTTCCTTTTGGTTTTTGGCTTGCTGTTTCACACCTTATTAATTCACATGTGTTTTTTAATCTCCTGTGGGAAAGCTTTGCTGACATGGCAGATGCCAACTAATTCAGGGTCCTCTCAAGGCCATTCATGGGTTGCCATGTCAAGGTAAGGTCTCTTTTCCTTCCTTTTCTTTTTCTTTTGTTGTTGTTGTTGTTGGTTTTTTTTTTTTTTTTTTGCTTGTGTATGATACTGGATTCGTGTAAGTGCTGCAACTAAATGCATGCATGACATGAACTATGTTAGATGATAAAACTAAAGAGTACAAATGAGTGAAACTAAATGCAATGTTACTCTAAGTGGGATTTGATACTGTCCTTATGCTCAGAATACTTGATCATGGAAATGTTTGTTGTAAGTGGTTGATGTAATAATAGTAAGTGATTGTTGGTGCATGTGTATTAGTGCCTAAACTGAATCTCAACTTTGAATGCTTTTGATGACTGTTGCCTTATTGATGATTGAGTTCATGCTATGTAAAAATTTGAACTGGAGGTTGTTTCAATGCTCACGAGAGAGCGCATATTTTATTTTTGGACTTTTGGAATGACAGATTGAAACTAAATGATAAATGATGCTTATGCTCTGCTTTTGTTAATTTTAAATGTGAAATGCAACTAGAATGCTTGTGAATGTATGCTGCACGTGTGAAATGGAAAATGCTCATTAAGGTGTAGAATGCTATCCTAAATGCCATGACTAGCTGCTATTTTTTACTTTTCATTTTTTTCAAGCTGCACAAAGCTTGTGTAAGGAATGTTGTAAGGTGCAATAACGAACCCATATGCTTGCATGAAATGGTTGTAAAGGCAATGTTTTGTTTCTTTTCTATGTAATTTGGTGAACTTATGAACCCCCAATAGTGAGCTCATGCATAACTGTTTCATTACTTGCATATTCACATTCTAAATTCAATGGAGCTCAAGAAAGAAATGCAGCATTGGGCAACTTTCGTAAAGCCGGGTATCAACACCATAACTGTGGTGATGTTGGAAGTCATTTGGAAAAAGGTCTTGGAGTCAAAAGTGCAAAAGGTCTGGAGCTAAACAGGGAAACCAGTTCGGGAAATCTTTGTTTGTTTTTTTTTTTGGGTGTAAACTTGCCTTTTGTAATTTGTACTGTAAGTGGCGTTATTTGCAAAATAAAGTGAATTAATGTAATTTATCTTTCTTTTGCTACTTATATGAGCCTTTAAGCATGAAATTTTGCAAAGAAATGGGCCAAATAGGAAAAGCCCAAATGAATGAGTTTAAAAGTTAAGAACCCAACCCAAACAAAATCACTTAAAAGATGGGAACCCAAGAAAAGATGGTCAACCTAATTAAAACAACCCAAACAGAAAACTAAAAAGGAGGATTGAAATGATAAAAAACGCGCATGAAAAGAGACTATTTAACCATAAGAAAATTAAGCGGAATGAAGCCAAATTTAAAAGAAAGAAAATAAAAGAATTGGAAAAAACCCAAAAGCAAAAATGATGTGTCTACACGCACTCTCCCAAATGACACCCCAATGCTCAATCCTCAATACCTGAAAACCATATAAACCACATAATGAGCTAAAGAGGCCAGTAAGTAACAAAACCTAACTAGCTGGATCAAGCATTTAAAACCATTTAATCAAAACTCACAATCTTTAGTAAAACAATAATTTACAACCCATTTTTTAATCACGATCAACAATTAAAAATATTTCAATAGACGTATTTTTAGGCTGCCACGATCCACGATATCACGATACACAATATTTCAACCGTACAGTAATAGATTCCGGAAGCACCATTAATTTAACCCTCTGAGGCACAGGTCCACTATGCAGCCATCAATGTCCCCAAAACCAATTTTCACAGTCTCAAATCAATTTCACAATACCACAATTCCAAATCATTTTTACCTTTCATGCTTGACCCATTTTACGAAACCATTTCAATACCTCAAAACAATAAAACATTCAATTACAGCCAAATCGATTATAAAACAATTTAAAACCAATCATTTTGAAAATAACCAGAAAGGTTCGAAAACTTACCTGATTAGCAAGACAATCACATCACAAAATCCACAACAAGATAATAACAATCACAATCCTAACAATGTTATAACTATCTGTTGAAAACGACAAATATACACAATAATTATGCATCATCAATCTACCCTTCAACCAATCCTAAACAACATTGGGGGGACCGCTGAAAAATTCCTTTTCAAAATATTTAGAAAACACACACACAAAATTTTTCACATTCAACCCACTTTTATTATCTAAAATAATCATTGAAAATATGTTTCGAAATTTCAAGAGAGTGGAACTCCATTTTAAAAACATAAAATAACATTGATATTAATATATAATTTTCACCAAAATTTCAGAATCTAACTCTTTGAAATTAAGCCACACTCTCCCAATCATTTTTCCAAAACAAATAATTTACATAAAATAATTTGTAATCTGAAAAATTATATAAAAATCCAGAAAATCAAAAATATTTTGTTGAGCAAATCCCCCAAATTTCACTTCAAAACGACCTAGGGGTTAACTACACTCTCCGATTCAATTTCTGGCCGAAAATGAGCATCACCAGTTACTGTTCATCTTCTCCATGAATAAATCTGAAAATTCCATATTTATCCCATCGACAAAGCATCTTTGAAGCTCCGATTCTCTCACCTCAAAACACTATGGAGGTATGAAAGGTACTAATGGACAAAGCTTACATCATACTACAATTACCCCATAAGTTTGGCCTCTAAAGGCCTCCGGTTTGTAGGATTCTGGCAAGGAAAGTAGGCTCACCGATTACAATTTTCAACTTAGGGTTCTTAACTTAAAGTTGTCATAACTTTTGATTCACCCAACCAAATTGAGTGATTCCAAGTTCTATGAACTCCTAATGATTTGAGGAATCGATTTATACCAATTTAATGGCCGGAGGCTCGCCGGTGGCCGAAACTCTCTCTCTTTCAAACCAAAACCCTCCCTAATGCATGCTTACAAGGTGAAAAGATTAGGAAGTTGTTTAAACTAACCTCTTAGCACGAAAAGATGATGAAAAAGTGATGAAATTAGCCTTCAATTCTCCTTCTTCTCCCAATTTGTCAAATCCTAGTTTTGAAAAGAAAGTGTATATATTATTAGACCAAACTATGTTTTGTAGGTTAAGTAGTCATTTAGTGGGTTTTTAGCCCATAAGTTAAGATATATTTGGGGCCAATTAGTAATACATAGCATCTTGGGCTGGGGTCTGACAAATTATTTGGCCAAAACCTGGCTCGAACTCAAACCCGAGATAACCCAACCCAAAATTGACCCGAACTTGACCTGATTTACCACCTCCAGGTTCTAGTGAAATTTTAATACAATCAGAATAAATCTCTATATGCCCAAACATCTAAATGAGAATTCAATCCAGACTAAGAAATTATCTTAAATAAACTACTCACCAAACTATCAAACAAACAAACAAACAAACAAATAAATAAGCTAAACTCACATTCCGTGAGACATGAACCTAGAATCTCACGGTTCAGGTACAATGTACTCACCAGTTGAGCTAACAACTTGGATGCATATATCAAAAGTCTTTGATTAAACTAGTTTTAGCAGTCATATATATGTTGCATATGATTCTTTACGTTCATATTAACAATATTACGAATTAAATGATTAAACATCTTGAATGTTTTTTTTAAAAGACTAACCCGATTAAGCTCGAACCTACAACTCCTTAAAATACACTTTCTTTATGAGGAGTGATCAACTTATTATGAAAATTTGAAAAAAAAAAATAAAAGAAAAAAAAAGTCCTCACGTTGTTGCATAATTTTCCTAATAAAATATCTAATTGATTAAATAAGTTAATTAGTAAGTTGACTATATGGTAGAAGAAATGTTGTGGCTTAAAGAAATTAATAAAATTATTTTCGGAGCACAAAATTGTAGTGCTAACTAAATAAGGATATTAATTTTTAATTTAATTGAACTACAAATGACATTGTGGTTGTAAATGTCTAGCAAATTAGAAAGGAACATGTGATAGGCTTAAATTGAGACTATATGAGATCACGGGGAACAGATTGTTTATATGTAAATGTCTAACATCTTTCACAAATTTTTTTTTTTTTTTTTTACAGACGAGGAGTTAAAAATCTACTAATGACTAATGATAGCCCTTGGCCTAGTTATTTCCAGCAAGTCTTATTCGAGGAGCCGATGAAGCGCGTTTGGTGTCTGATTCAGTTTGGTTACAATGGTAATGCCATGGTGGGCCCAATTGGCTAAGAAATCAGCATACATGTTGGCCTCACGATATATATGGATGAGGGAACAGTTTCATACCCATTGTAAAAGGTTCTTGCATACACGAATAATCAAAGAAAGAGGATCATGCACATGTAGTAGCTTCAAAATCTTATCCACTGCCAGCAGCGTATCAGATTCGACAATGACATTGCGAACACTATGCTCCCAAGCAAGTTGAAGGCCAAAGTAGATAGCATAAATCTCGGCTTTAGTGACATGGTCTCGTCCTAGTTTTCCAGTGAATCCAAACATCTATAGACCCTGGTCACATCGACAATTTCCACCCATGGCGATATCACCAGGATTTCAGATGGCTGATGCATCCACATTGATCTTTACAAGTCCCGGAGGTGGTCACCAAGCAATTAACGCATTTGGTTTTTTTTTTTTTGCTACATAAGAACAAAAAATAAAGGGAGTCACAGCCTCAAAACCCCTCTCCCTGATTTATCATCATCAAGAAGAGGGGCCAGTTGGACTGGAGCGATGTCGAGCCTGCTCAACCCCGGGGGAGCATCATGAGCTAAGTTAGCTAACAAGTCTGCGCAGCGGTTTCCTTCACGACAAATATGCCTAACATCCATAATCCACCCTCCATGCATCATCGCCAAACAATCATGAACCAAAGTATAACATGGATGGGGAGAATCAACAACAGACTTCAAAAATTGCACCACAATTGTGGCATCCATCTCCACTATTAATTTAGAAATTCCTAGCTCTATCGCCATCAAAAGTCCCTGCCGAACCCCCAACAATTCAGCCAAGAGACTATTAGTGCAGCCAATATTAATCATGAAGCCTCTGATCCAAGTACCACATTCATATCTAAGCAAACCACCAACTGAAGCATGTCCATCATCGTGCCTCATAGAACCATCCGTATTTAAGATGACAACTCCTTGGGGAGGAGGGAGCCATCTAATCAGTTTCGACATCACTTGGTTTTTATGAACACCCAAATCCCATGCCATAGCCGACTCCTGAGTTAACTTAATAGCATAATTCATCACCTCCGATGCACTCGGTACTTTATCATCAAAAACCAACTTGTTCCTAGCCTTCCATAAACTCCAAAGCATAGCAACAAATAAGCAATTCCAAGCTACGCTTCTATTAGAAATCATACAAGATGGAGAAGTCCTCTTACCATTGTCAGTTAACCAAACCTGAAAGGACCCTGAGCCTTGAACCATGATTCCATATCTCCTATACATACAATCCTATATCCCCGACGAAAAGGGGCACCATCTCAAGATGTGCTCAATAGTCTCAATATCCGCACCACAAAGTTTGCAACTAACATCATCCCTCAACCCCTTACGGCCCCGTACCGCATTGGTATTTAAGCAATCAAAAAAAGCAAAGCCAGATAAAGAACCGAATACGTGCAATTAACGCATTTGTACGGCTAATGGGATAAGACAAATGGAATTTGTGAGAGATAGACTCCCCAATCCCTAATGCAATAAGCTAAATGGGATTATTCGGCCACCTAAACATGGCATCAAAAATCAAATTATTCCTCCAATTCCATATGTGAGAACAAACAAAACCAAAAAAAAAGGCCAAGGAATGGTACTCTTCATTGGTTTTGATTTTGTTGTCTTTGTATGATTATCAAAATTTCATACTCAGATTATCAAATTTTCATAGTGTAGTTATCAAAATTTCATACTGTGATTAACAAGATTTTATAGCGAGGTTATTTCATAGTGTGGTTATGAAAATTTCATAGGGAGATTATTAAAAATTTCATAGGGAGGTTATCAAAATTTCATAGGATTGTTCTCAAAATTTTTTTAGGAATGTTATCAAAATTTCTTAGCGAGGTTACCAAAATTTAATAGTGTGGTTATAAAATTTTCATAAGGAGGTACAAATATTTCATACTGTGGTTATCGAATTTTTAATAGAGAGATTATCATAGTTTAATAGGAAAATTATCGAAATTTCATAGGGACATTATCAAAATTTCATACGGAGGTTATCGAAATTTTATAGTGAGCTATCAAAGTTTCATAGTATGGTTATCGAAATTTCATAGGGAGTACCAAAATTCCATAGTGGTTATCGAAATTTCACAGGAAGGTTATTGAAATTGCATTGTGTGGTAATAAAAATTTTACAGGAAGGTTATCAAAATTTTAATAGAGATATTTAATTTAAACACGTTGGGTCATGTGAAACGCCACGTTGGTAGTATGTAAGTTATGCTTATATCATTTGATTTTTTTAGTTTGTTTCTTATTTTAATCTCTCCATTTTTAACTCTTTCTAGTGTTGAAGACCAAATCGGTTGGTTGAACTGATTGGATCGGTAACGGAGGTCAAACCCATCCGATTAGACTTAGAAAATAAAAACAAAAAAAAAAGTCAAGAACCACTCTTTGACCCGTTAGATTGGCGATTGAATCCAAAACTGGACTAGATTGAGTTGAAAAAGTCATATTTTATCAATATTTTAATATAAAAAATTTGTTTTAAAAAATTTATATTCTAAAATAATATTTTTTTAAGTGATCGGGGTAGGTTCATCCGTGTCAGGATAGAATTGACTCTTGTTAAGCCTTTGAAGCGTGCTACTCTTATTTCGGTTCCTTTTTCTAATGATATTAGCGTTCTTTTTCGCTATGAAGAACTCCCGGACTACTGCTGGGTATGTGGGATCCTTGATAACCAAGAAGTTGATTGTCCTGTTGCGACGGGATTGAAAAACTCTAACAACATGTTTGGTTGGGGGAATTTAAGGGACTGAATTGAGAATTCTGCCGAATTGATTATTCGGTGGTTTGGTATTGGGAATTCCAATTACAAGATGTCTTGTAATTGCAATTCAGAGCCAAAGATCAAGAATTGCAATTCATTGATTCACCGAATTGGTTCTCAAATTTTTATGACTTTTTAATCGTTTCATTTATCATTATTAGAAACAACTTTTTCTTTCTCTTATTTAAATATCAAACTAACCCCAAAACCATGAACACTATGAACACCACACTCAACTTCTTCCGACCACCATGCCCACCACCAGAAACATGTCTCTGAGACTTTTTTTTTTTCCGGGTCTTGCAAAGTTGCACCCACCTAGTGCGCCGAGATCTAGTATCTCTATGTGCAGCGGAGAAGGGGAAGAGTCTTGCAATCTCTGCTCCTATAAGGGTCTCGTCTCTTGTAGTTTTATTCGCACAACTAAAGTCTGTATTGTTATCATTTCACCCTTGTTATTGTTATTGTTAAAGAGAGTGAGGGAGTCGAAGGCAGCGGTGCATTCAAGAAGACCTGTCTCTTCGGCCAAAAAAAAAAGAAGACATGTCTCTCAAACCCACTATGAAAAAACTTTTGCTCATGCTTGAGGGAATAATAAACAAATCAAAGAAAGAAGGAGAAGAAGCCCAAAAAACAAATCAAAGAAAGGAGGAGAGGAAGAGGAGATAAGAAGTCGACGGTGAAAGGGGAAGAGGCGTGAGTTTGGTTTGGAATTTTGGAGAGAAAATAAACCTTAATTTTTAATTTATAAGTATTATTTTATTTGAGGGTAAAACAATATTTTTGCATTTATTTCTTTTCTATTCCTTCAATTTATCACTTGAACCAAACTGATGAATTAACAATTCAGTTCCCTTGTTTTTCCACTGAATTTCCACTGAATTGGCTATTCAATTACATCCAATTTCGTTATTATGAACCAAAGTGATGTAAGGGAATGGTCGAGTGGTGTTACGGTGGGTGGCTTCGTGCGGAAACACCTAATACTTGGTAAGCTAAATTTGACGGAGTTGAGGTAAGCTGTAGTAAGCTGGGAGGATGTTCGACAACGTCAATTACAGAACGTCGGGTGGTAGCGGAGAAGGTGGCAGCCGACGGAGTTAAGAACCTCAGGATCTTTCGGTTACGGGCGGGGGAGTTTTTCATGGGAATTTGGTTGAGCAGAATCATGGGAAAGGGGTTGCGGAAAATCTGCTAGCATTTGATACGGAAGTGGGACGTGGAGAAAATCATGCAAATGGGAATTTAAGTCAAATTAAAACTCTTGGCAAAATTGTTTGCGTCGAGGGAAATTGCTCACATGGAATTTTGTCGTTGGGCCAACTGGTCCTGCCTGTTAATGTGCTCGGGGCTGATGTTGCTGTTTTGGAGGGGTCGGGTGAGACTCCAAGCAGCTTTTTGGATACTATTGGACCAGATGTTAGCAAGGGCATATCATTAAACTACAAGAAATTACCGCATTTGCGACCGGAAAATTGCGACGGATTTCAGTCGCTACACAGGACCTACGACCGTTATTGCAACCAAAAATAGACTGTCTCCCTGTCGCAATTTTCTTGCGAACAAATTCATTTATCCATCGAAAATATTGCGATGTCATATATGGTTGTGGCAAATATGGTTGCCAAATTCATTTTGCAATGTGACCTGCTTTGCCATCCCCTCTGCGATCACTAATGGCGTGGCAAGGTCGTAACTGATGCGAATCTAGTTGTTTTAGATTCAAATCTATCCTTGAAAATCCTTCAAAGATCAACTTGACAACTTCAACTTTTAGTTCTTGTCGATTTGAACTCTTCACAAAGATTTGATCTTCGTTCGTTGGACTAGATGATCAATTAGACCTGCAATTGGCAATCTAAGATTACAAGAAACACAACTAGATAATCACTATCTAATTGCTTGCTAGGACTCTACGAGATTGAAGAACTTTAAGCTTGCTCAAACTAGAACAATGAAGCTAAATTTTCAAAAGAAACTCTCTTTCATTGATAAACTTAACTTGTGTTAACAAGAGGGGGTTGGTGCCTTTATATAGGCAAGGGTTGACGCCTAGATCTAGAAAAAAAAACCCCCAAGGTAGTTTACATAAGCTTGGGCGGCACACAAGGGAAAAGACTAGGAAATAGCCTAATTCCAAGTCAAACTAGGAAAAATAAATCATAAGGAAGAAGGGATTGGTGATCGAGCTAAAAACAACCCTATTTTTATGGCTATTTTACTATGTTTTTGGATCCACTTATGCTTAAATATATGCTATTTTGAAAATATTTGTGTTTTGAGTCTTTAAGTAATGTGAAAATGAGAATTTGTTATTTTGCACTATTTTTGGAGCTATTTTGATGACTTTTTACACAGATTTGAGCAAAGCAATTTTGAGCATAGATTTGGAGATTTGAAGTTCGTGTTTGAAGACCATTTGAAGACTTGAAGATTTTTGAAGAATTATTTCAAGAGCAAGAATTGAAGATTGGAGCTTTAATTGCGAAGGATTGAAGACAAGCCATGGATAAGCCTTTAAGCTTTGGAATTTTGGATATTTTATATGGGAAGATACTCAGCCCATATAAGGACATAATTGGAGTTAAAATCCCAATTAATGTCGCCTATATTCAAGGAAATATCCAATTTCCGCTTATTCCCGCTTCTAGTCCTAACAGGATTAGGAGTCAGCGCAGTTTTGGTAAAAAATCATTACTTTCTACTCAGACCTTCTTTTTAGGCCCATGAGTACTCGTTGGAAAGCTAACTCCGAGATCTACAACTTTCCTTTGAAGTCCAAGACCCAGTTCTGCCGTTTTCAAGCCTAAAAATGCCGTCGAAGTCCCTGCACGAATTCAGGATTTTTCAGGATCCTATTTTGACTAGGATTTTGGTTCTAGGAAGACTTTTAATCTAACTTATAGTCTAAGTTAGACCCTAAACCGTCCTAGACCTCTTTCCTACTTAGAATTGGAATTCCTAGGGTTATTTCCACTATAAATAGCCACCTCCTGTAACACAAATCACATAACCACACATACCTTCACATAATTCTCTTTAGATTTAGTTTTCTTCTAGTTTTTTAGGCAAGGGTGCCACCACCCTCTCTAGCCATATAGGGGTGCGACATACCTAGCTATTTTGCAAGGAGATTTCACCCCTCCAAGGTCTTGTAAGTACTCTTATGCCGCTCATGGATTTTCCCAAATCCATGAGTAGATAAATTCTTAATACTTCTAATCCTTTGGTGAATTCAATCAATTAAATATGGTGAGATTTCTGTTCTTATAATTTGGTATTTTATTCTTGATAGATAGCATGTTAAATTCTGTTTTAATTCTACAATCCTGATTTTTATTGATTTATTGTGGCCACTAAAGAGGTAATTTGAGAGATTGTTGGCTAGATCAAACAACAACGGTTGACGTCTGAATTTGATTGTATGTAGCGAGTTAACCACGCTCACCGGCGAGGTTAATTGGGTTTGCATGCCAGTGATCAGATTTATCTGGTTGTTGTATGGTTTTATTTATTAAGCATGTGTGAAAGAACTAATAAAAGTTGATCTTAATGCTTTGAATCCTAGCAAATCTTTAAGGCTTGACGGCTAATCGATTAGTTAGGAGGAAAAAGGGGTAATTTAAAGCTTGACGGTTAATCTTATCTAAATAGCATGTTAGGGTTTTCCCTAGACCAGTTATCATCAAGAATTTAATATTGAATTTATCTTTTAAATCAAGGACCCATAATTAATTTGATTGTTTTCTACCATTGGAGAAGAAGTATGCTTTTTAATTATTGTTTTCTTTCTTAATTTCCATAGACTTAGATTTAATTTACATTGCTTGTTTTGTGGTATAATTGTTTTCTTTTTAATTGTCATTCTTAACCCTCTGTTTTTACATATTGTTTATTTTCGGATAAAGTCTATCAACCTTCTATGTGGGATCGACCCCTACTTACCCTATCTGCTTTAGTTAGGATTTTGTTGGGATTATTTTTATGATTGCTGACGACCGATCATAAATTTTGGCGCCGTTGCCGGGGAAGGAAAACTTTCTCCTGGTTTTTACCGGGGAAGTAAGGAATAGACTCATCTGAAAGACGAATCCTGGGGATTTTCTCTTGATCTCTGCGTTTTTGATCTTAAAAAAAAAATCGTTTTTCTTTTATTTATTTTTTCTGCGTTTTTTTCTAAAAAAAAATTTGTTTTTGCGTTTTTAATTTTTTGTGTTTTGCGTTTTTGAAAAAAAAAAGAGAAAGAGTTTTTGCGTTTTCTAAAAGGAAAAAAAATTTTGTTTCTTGCGTTTTCAAAGAAAAGAAAAAAAATATTTTCCTTTATTTTTCTGCTTTTAATTTTTGTTTATGAACTTTTACTACTAACAATTTTTTTTAAAGTTTTTTTTAGTTTTTCTAGGAAATTGCATGCCAAACATAAGAAGTAGTGGTATAGAAGAGTTTGAATTTGATCCAGAGCCAGAAATCAACAACAAGAAGAAATCAAATCAACAACAAGAAGAGGAGTCATCTAATTCGAGTTCTCAATCTAATTCTCCTAGATCTGCTGCTTCAACATCGTCACAAGACATGGCAAACGAAGAAGAACCTAAAACCCTGAGAGAGCTTTCTGCACCAAACGTCAATGCACAACGCTTAACAATTCGATATCCAGATATGACTGCAAACTTTGAGATTAAATCTGGATTTATTCAGATTTTACCCAAATTTCACGGTCTGTCTGGAGAAGATCCTCACCGACATCTGACGGATTTCCAGATTGCCTGCACATCAACAAATATTCAAGGTATCACTGAAGACCAATTCAAGCTAAGAACTTTTCCATTCACTCTTGTGGATCGTGCAAAAGATTGGTTGTACCTCTTACCAACTGGTTCAATCACATCTTGGACGAGTCGTAAGAAGTTGTTCTTGGAAAAGTACTTTTATGCTCTTAAAGTATCAAGTATAAGGAAGGAGATTTGCGGAATTAAGCAACGTCATGGAGAAACAATGCACGAATATTGGGAACGTTTCAAGACACTATGTGCGAGCTGCCCCAATCATCAAATCATTGAACAGTTGCTGATTCAATACTTCTACGAAGGACTACTACCGTTTGACAGATCTTCCATAGATTCTGCAAGTGGAGGAGCTTTCATAGACAAAACTCCCACCGATGCTTGGACTTTAGTGGAGAACATGGCTGGCAACACTTAACAATTTGGATCTCGAGAAGACTATTCAAGAGAAGGCAATACAAGAAGAATCAATGAAGTCTCTACCCATTCCACCCCATTGGAGCAACAACTTCAAGAAACAAATCAACAAGTCGTTGCGCTTACTGATTTATTCAATGCGAATTTTTCAAGTGTGCCTAAGGCTTGTGGTATTTGTAAACAAGGACACTACACTGATAAGTGCCCTTCTTTGGAAGACACCGCACAAGAAATCAGTGCTATTGGAATGCAAGGAGTATATCAAAGGAAGCCTGAACCTTATTGGAGAGCCGAGCAACCAAGTCAACAATACGGGAACCAAGGTAACTATCAAGGAAGGCCAATGAATTATCAAAGGCCTAATCTTCAACAATCTTCACAAGCTGTCGAGATGCAACAATTGAGAGAAGCTATGGAGATGATGAGGAAACAAATCAGTCAATTGGCTAGTGACATGAGTGAACTCAAGACACAAGGTCAACAAAGGATCACATCGCAACCAAAGGTACCTCCTAAGGAGAATGTAAGTGCAATCACTTTAAGGAATGGAAAAGAGTTGGAAAACCCCTATCCAACCCATGCCGCACAAGATTAAGGAAAGCCGAGCTACACCAAAGAAGAAGAATTGCAAGTGCCTGCCAAAGAAATCAAGATTGAAGATGAACCCAGAAAAGATGGCGCAACCACCATGGGGAAAGACAAGAAGACTGCCGTCGACAAGACTGATTCCAAGGTAGATGCCGCCATTCCTTTTCCATCAAGATTGAAGAAGTCAAAGAAAGAAGAGGATGATCAAAATATTTTGGAGATACTTCGAAAAGCTGAGGTCAACATCCCACTTCTTGATGCTATTCAACAAATTCCAAATTATGCAAAGTTACTTAAGCAACTTTGTACCAACAAGAAAAGGCTACAAGGTAAGGTAAGTGTTGGAGTTGATGTTTCTGCTGTGCTTCAAAAGAGTTTACCTCCTAAGTGCAAGGATCCAGGTACGTTTTCTATTACTTGTTCTATTGGAAGAAGTGTTATAGAGAATGCTATGCTAGATTTAGGTGCATCTTTAAGCGTTATGCCTTATTCTTTTTATCAATCTTTAAATCTTGGTCCTTTGAAAATTACTGATGTGATTCTGCAGTTAGTTGATGGATCTTTGGTTCATCCCAAAGGTGTTCTAGAGAATGTCTTGATTCAAGTTGAACACTTGATTTTTCCTATTGACATCTTTGTTATGGAGATGGAATATTCGAAAGATCAATGTCCTCTTTTATTAGGAAGACCCTTCCTAAGAACTTCCCATACTAAGATTGATGTATTCGATGGTTCATTGACCATAGAATTCGATGGTGATGTAATCCACCCAAGAATTTCATCTCAATCGCCATCGAATTCTAACAAGTTTGTTTGTATTATGAGTGTTGAAAGTGCTAAGAAAGGAGCCCGAGAAGAATCTTCATCACTGACATCTGCTCAAATTGTTGACCAACATGATACCATTGTCAATTTGATGCCTATTTAGTTTCGAATCAAGGGTTGAATCATCATCAACAATGCAAACACCTTTGAACATGCTCCAGGACAAGAGAACAACATGGAATTTGACAATGGATTGTACAATGCGCAAAGATATGGGATTAATTCGATGGGAATGGAAGA
Source organism: Corchorus olitorius (assembly GCA_001974825.2). Lineage (NCBI taxonomy): Eukaryota > Viridiplantae > Streptophyta > Magnoliopsida > Malvales > Malvaceae > Corchorus > Corchorus olitorius. The sequence continues at coordinate 57,253 of AWUE01020975.1, read as the reverse complement.
CAATCAACCAAGGGTTACAAAAGAGATGGAGTCACCAGAGACCCCATTTCCTTTCTCCACGCCACCAATTGAGCCGGTTCTTCCTACCCCTGGGATGAAACCATCACCAAATGTCATACCCCATGTGCAAATGCTAAATGATGAGAAGAGTTCTGTGAAGAGAGAGGAGGAAAAGAAGCAAGATTTTGGGATGAACTCAGCCTCATCTCCGACAGTTTCTCAAGATCCACAAAGGAAGAAGAGGGAACCAAAGAAGAGAACGATGCCGCTCAATGATTGCCCAGCACCGTTTCCTCAACTACTTGAACCACAAAAGACATGCAGTGAAGAAAGCCAACTCGATTCACTTCAGAAGTGGAAGGTAAACATCCCTCTAATTGATGCAATTGAACAAGCTCCCATGGAACTATGGAAGATGGTAGATGGATTGCTAAAGACTACATAAAGGGATCATGAGGTAGAAATTGAAGCTACATTTTCATGGGAGGAACCAACCTATTCTGAACCAAGCACAATGGAAGGTGAATTTCATGAAATTGTTGTCCCAATCATGAAGGAAATTGAAGAGGTGTTAAGCAAAACAATGGATGATTTGGAATCACAAGAGCCTAATGTGCAAGACCCCATTCAATTTTTCTTCAATGATGAAGATGATACCCCATGCATGGTCTGCATCCCTACAACACCAAAGGAAACTCCCAAGTTTGTGCAAGAAGAAAAGCAAGCACCAAAGGAAGACATCGAAATGTACATTCCTCCACCTTCTCCACCAAAGATTGCCAAGCTCAAGGCAGAGCCACCAAAAGATGAGCACTTTGGATAGGAAAGTTATGGAGAAGAGGAATGGATATCCATGGATCAATTCCTTTTGAAGGATGGGGAGATTAACCAAGAGGAAACTCCACAAAGGCAAGAAAGAAGCAATGCCCATAAAAGATCTCATTACATCAACCTCTAACGGCAACAAAGATGGCATTGTCATTCATAGCCATTCATGGAATCGCTCTCAACAAAATTGGTGAATTCTTTCCTTATCTCCTATTTTGTTGTGCTCACATTCTTCCTATCTCATCATATCTACTTTTTGCTTTGAAGTGGTATGATCCACCTTAACAAAGGGAGATGGAGAAAAGTCTAGCCAAAGACAATAAAGAAAGGCGCTTATTGGGAGGCAACCCAATTTTCTAACCGTTTTGATTGTTTTTGTTTTTGAAGTTACTAAATTTTCTTTTGTGTCATAGTAATAGAGTCTTAACTTAATTGAAGTTTGAAAGAATGAGTGAAAAATCCGCACAAGGAATAAGTTTGCATGAATTCTGTTTCAACCTTCATGAAACTCGACGTCAACCTTCAAGGAGGTCGAATCAGAAACTCGTTTTGCCAAGTGATCATGTTTACGTGGAAGGAAAACTACAAGGAGAAGCTTAGCGATTGAGAAGAATTGAGCACTCCAATCAATCAATAAGAATTTTCTTTACCTTTTCCTCTTTTGTGCTTTATGATTAATCTATAGAGAACGAACAGGATGATATGGCAGACTTGCAAGCTTAATTTTTCTTGAACTTAATGAACTTCAGTTTTGTTACTTATTAGGTACATTGAAAACTAAGGATTACATAGTTCAATTTCAAAGAAGGATCAAAGAAAAGTCAACAATGAGGATGGAAGAAGCATGCACACGAATGCCAACAACTAGAATAAGCTTTTCTTCACCTTTTCCTTCTTAGTTGTTCTCCAATTGATAATATCTTTGCTTGATGAATTGAATATGTTGATTCTTTGTTTTGAATGGTATTTCATGCATCATTTTGTATATTTGCATTCATGCATATTCGCATATCATTTGTAGTCTTTTATAGATTTTTAATTTCATGCATCTCATACATATAGAATCTTAAGTGATAAGAGCTCAGCTTTCTAAGTTGAAATCCTTTGATAGCCATCAAGTTTTAAGGATTTTTGGTAAGAGACAAGTGTTTTTGGATTGAAGAATTTTGGGAATTTTGCATGAGTTTGGATGATATTTAGTTTTGGGACATTAGAATTGAGTTTGAAGCAAGTTGGTAAGAAAATGCAAGGAAGAGCGTATGGGAAGTAAAACACGACTCGAACTGGGCCCCCAGGCAAATTGTTTAAGCACCCAGGCCGTATCCCACAGCCCCCAGCTACCTCGCACATACAATGCCGAGGACAGCCAGCCCGACTCTAGCTGGGCCCCCAGATCGCACGACTGTGCACCCAGCCCGTAGGCCTGAGCACCCAGGCGCGAGCTGCTGAAGGCTGAGCCACCATGCTGCCACACCCAGCACCCATGCTAGCAGCATCCTAGCCAAACCCAACCTCCACTCCCAACAGCCATCACTCAATTCCAATACTATAAATATCACACAACACCCACCTTCAATTCTCTAAAACCCATCCCTTTTCTTTTATTACCTCCAAATTTCTAATTTCACTCACTTTAATTCTCAAGTTCACTACTCCATCACTTACAAATTATTTCTTTCATTTTTTTATCACCCAAAACACTTACCCATTAGATTATCCAACACCTTTTCCATTAATTCATCAAATGTTTAAATTTTCAAGTTTTGGAAAAGTTGTAGATTTCTTTAGATTCTTGTTTGAAGTAGTTAGAAAGGAGATAAGAGATCATTTTGGAGTTGATTGAGGAGATTTTGAGCATTGGGAAGTGCTACATTGGATCAACAAGTGGAAATTTTTAAGAAACCAAGGTAATAAGGAAGTAATAGTCAAGTACATGGAACCTAAGGATAAGCTTCGCATTGATGATTTCTATGTTGTGGAATGAGGCAACAAAGGAGTGAGATGCGAGCTTTCGAGGATACCATGGATGACTACATGGATCAAAGAAGACCAAGGAGGTCGTTAGCTCTTATCCTTATGATTTCTTGTGTATTGCATTTTATCATGACATTTCATGCATGTGTGTTTAATTTGTATTTGTACTATGTTTATTTTGGATCTTATGTGAGACTTATGTGTTTGGATACTATGATTGATACTATGTTTGGATTGATTTGCTAAGGTTGCGTGCGACTTTCTTTGTGAATTATATCTAACATGTGCTCAATTAATTTTAATTGCCCCACTTATTGTGTTTTATTGCTAGTAGTAAGTTTGCTTGATTTATTAGATTGGGTCGACACTTTCTTTCTAGATCGAGTCTTACTTGTGCACTTCATTTTTCCAAATGTTTCCAAAACAACATGTTTTGAAATTTTTTGTCAAAATACTAGCACACACACACACATTGAGGACAATGTGTCTTTTAAGTGTGGGGGAGGAATTAGTCTATTTGAAAGATCCTATTTTTCTATTTTTCTATCTTATTGACTAGAAATAAATTTTTGAAGAAAATTGAAATTGTTTTGTATTTCTAATAAGTTTTGATTTAATTTCCACGAGTATAGTCTTGTGTAATATTAATTTGGTTTAGATACATTGAAAATATTTTTCAAATTTTCTTATGTATAATTTCATTCTTTGATTGAGAAGTGTGATTGATAAGGTTTTTCATACCCAAAAATGTCTTGACAAGTGTATTACTTCTAGAACTTGTGTTGAATCTTGTGTACATTTATGGAAGTATGTCATGGATATGTCAAAGACAAAGTGTAGGGGTATGAAGGGTAGCTAAAATCTTTTAAAAAGAAGTGTTTTCATGAAAGAGGAGAAGAGGTACTTCTGATCTTTCCATAGTTGTCACTCTTTGAAAAAATAATAATAATAAATAAGGTTAGTAACCTTAAAAGAGGATTAGAGGCATGGAATTGCGGAAGTATTGTCCCTCTGAAAAAAAAAAGTAACCTCAAAAGAAAAAAAGGGAGTTAGTAACCCCTAAATCATGAACACTTCTAAGGTTAGTAACCTTGTTTTCTTAAAAATAAGCCACCCTTTTTTAAACCCATTCTATTTTTGATGAATATCCATGATATTATCTTTTTCTTTGGAGATAGATGTAAGTACAAGCTTATGGTAAGTTTTCCTTGTCAAAATCATCAAAGGTATGTTGATCTTAGAAATTACATTATTGATTGGAGTGGTTTTGTGCATAGTTGATTTGAATCTTATGGTCTTTGTATTTTTACTAACTTATATTGCATTTGATTAGAAAATGTAGATTAAATTCTTAATTTGTTAGAAGTACTTTGTTTTCTTAAGTTTGATGTTTCTAGTCAATGTTTTCATAATGTTTGTGGGTATCGTTCTAGTTAAGAAAACCCTTAGGTGACATCACACCTCCTAAGTACCTCTATCAGTCTTAGGTTGAAATGGCTTGCGTCACGAGCTAAGTGCTGCCGTACACCTATGAAAGTGGAATCAATACATTGTTTAGTTTAGGACTAACTTTTGTTTTTCTTAGGATTAACACTAGTTTGCTAGGGACTAGCAAAGCTTAAGTGTGGGGGAAATATGATCAAACCAAAATCATACATCTTTTTTATGGTCATTTTCCTATGCTTTTTGGGTATATTATTCTTGATTATGCCTTATATTGGTTATATTTGTGTTCATAGGTGTTGACAAGAAGAAAAGTACAAAATCATCAAATTTGTACCTTTTTGGAGCCTTTTTGGATGATTTATGACACAAGTATTTTCCAAGGAAGTTTTGGATGAAGAATGGAGCCAACATGTTCGTGATTGAAGAGCTTGAAGAGTCAATTTTATGCTTATCAAAGTCATAAAGTTAATTGCTTGGTGTTTTTAAGGCAAAGGAGCAAAGACAAGTTCAAGGCAAGAAGACATGTCAAGGTGATGAGCTATGACACAGCCCATCTGGGTGATCAGGCGAAACACATGGGTCTTCAGACAAACCATGTGGGCACCCAGCTGGAGTCGTGACACTGCCCACCTGGGTTCTCAAGCAAACCACATGGGTGCTCAAGGCAACCATATGTGGGCTCCCAGGTGGAGTCGGGGTCCTTGTCCCGCGCGCGCCCAGCAGCCAGCGTCGACACTTCCATGTCACTTCCTCTTGAAGCTACTTCAATACTTTCCAGATTTGGCGACAGTTCGGTAAAACAGCCATAACTTTTGATCCAGAGCTCCAAATCAAGCGTATGAATATGCGATGGAAAGCTAACTCCTACAACTTTCGTGTTTTGGTCGAAGCCCACATCTGACGTTTTCATGGACGAAAAAGCCCCTGAAGTCTGCGAACAGAATCTGTCCTGGGCCTGACTTGCGTTTTTAATGAATTGAGCCCATATAACCTATTTGGGTCAGCTTGAAGACATGGAGAAGAGCCCAGAACGTCCCAAAGGTTAGTTTAAGTCATCTAGAACTCTAAATTAAACTCTAGGCAGCCCCCTATATATACCCTCTTATCCTAGAATCCTAGAACAACTTCTCTACAACTTTTCTCTTTTTATTCTCTTAGGTTTGGCGGTTTGGAGAGGAGGCAGCCGCCTCCTCCTCTTTTCCCTCATCGTTTTGTAAGTTTTCAATCCTTTCCAATCCATGAGAGGCTAAACCTTTATACTTCTTTTTCCTAGGTGTTTTTGATCAATAAATTTATGGTGAGACTTTTGTTCTTAATAATTTGATTTTTCTATTTGAATATGTTTTTTATCCCTGTACTTCATCTTATGTGTTCATGTTTTGATAGATTTGGATGGCCACTTTATCTTGATAAGTATGACTGCTATTGTTAGATTCAAGTTGGCTTGAGTCAAGCTAATGTTGGTCCAATTAACAATTGTTAATTCTAGGAGTCCTAGGTTCAATGGGATTATCAAATCTTGTTGAAATCTATAGGTCGAGATGGTAATAGATGTAGATGAGTTTGCCATTGATTTATCATGCATGCAGAAAAATAAATCTTAATGCTTGTTCTATGATTCTTCACAAGGTGATGCTTGATTGGAAACAATAGAAATTGGTTTTAGCGAGATGCGGACTAACTTTTATTAGCATGTTGGAGGGTTGAGTATTCCTCTCCTATACCAATTATTCAAGTGGAGTTGTTTAAGATATTAAGGGGATTACTCTGTTTCAATGAAAATTGATGTCTACGTCTTAGGCTATATATCGATTTGGAATAATTTATGATTCTTAATTGATTGCAATTTAAGTCAAATTCATGCCTTGTGTCTATGATCCATGATTTATTTGATCAAAATAATTACCTAGAGGAAAAGAAGTATGTTTTCAATTAATTGTTTTTCTCAATTTATTTTCTAGATCTTTAGTTTAGTTTTATTTAATTGTTTTCTAAGTTTGATTTTGTTATTTTGAAAACCCATAAAAATCCTCTTTGGTAAGATTTTCTTTAGTATAATTTGGCTTTAATTTGTTTCCACCTTCTCTGTGGGATTCGACCCCTACTTGCTCTAGCTAATAGTTATAGGTTTGTGGGGATTTATCTTGTGGTTTGTTCAACGACCGATCAATCTCATATGTTCTATCAACTCCAAAGTGACCCATTAATCCCCCCTCATGCAATTCCCTTATAAGCACAAAACGCAAAGAACTAGAAGGAACACATAATCTAGTTTCTTTAAACAAAAATCCATCATGCTTATAATACTTTCCAAATCCAGAATTTTCACATGCTTTAAAGATATCACCAAAGTAAGCATCATTAGCATACAATTCTTTAATAAACTCAAATCCAAGAAACTTAGAATCAAGCATGGAAAGTAACACATACCTCCTTGACAAAGCATCAGCCACATCATTCTCCTTACCTTGCTTATATCGCACCACATAAGGAAAACTCTCAATGAACTCAACCCACTTAGCATGTCGTTTGTTCAACTTTTGTTGGCCCTTTAAGTACTTCAAGCTTTCATGATCGGTGTGAATCACAAACTCCTTAGGCCACAAATAATGCTGCCATGTTTGTAATGCTCTCACAAGAGCATACAACTCCTTGTCATAAGTTGGATAGTTCAATGCAGCCCCATTCAATTTCTCACTAAAATATGCCATGGGCTTCCCTCCTTGCATCAAAACAGCTCCAATTCCTATACTTGATGCATCACATTCAATCTCAAAAGTATGGTTAAAGTTAGGCAAAACAAGCAAAGGAGCATTAGTAAGTTTTTCTTTCAAGATCTCAAATGCTTCTTGTTGTTCTTTTCCCCACTTGAATGGTGCATCTTTCTTCATCACACTTGTTATAGGTGCTGCCAAGGTGCTAAAGTCCTTAACAAACCTCCTATAAAATCCAGCCAAGCCATGAAATGATCTCACTTGACCAACGTTGGTGGGTGTTGGCCAATCTTTGATGGCTTTGATCTTTTCTTCATCTACCTATATACCTTGCGCAGGGACCACAAAACCAAGAAAAACAAGCTTGTTTGTGCAAAAGGTGCACTTCTTAAGGTTAGGATACAACTTCTCAACCCTAAGTACATCTAAAACACATCTCAAATGCTCAACATGTTCTTCTAGGCTACGGCTATACACAAGTATATCATCAAAATAAACAACAACAAACTTGCCAATAAAAGCTCTTAAAACATGGTTCATTAGCCTCATAAAAGTACTAGGTGCATTAGTCAATCCAAAAGGCATAACTAACCATTCATACAATCCTAACTTAGTTTTAAAGGCAGTTTTCCATTCATCACCCTCTTTCATGCGAATTTGATGATACCCACTTTTAAGATCAATCTTTGAAAATAAGCAAGCACCATGCAATTCATCAATCATATCATCTAATCTCGGAATAGGGTGACGATACTTAACTGTTATGTTGTTTATGGCCCTACAATCAACACACATTCTCCAAGTTCCATCCTTCTTAGGAACAAGCAAAACAGGAACTGCACATGGAGAAAGGCTCTCGCGCACATACCCTTTTTGTAGCAACTCTCCAACTTGTTTCTCCAACTCCTTTGTTTCTTCAGGATTAGTCCTATAACCTGGCCTATTTGGAATTTGCGCCCCAGGGATGAAGTCAATTTGATGTTCAATCCCTCTAATTGGTGGCAATCCAATTGGAATATTCTCAGGAAACACATCGACATAATCACTCCAAAGAGAAACAATGTTGCTTGGAAGTTCTCCAGCCAAGTTGTTAGTACTCACAAGTGTATTGTTAAGCAAAAGTAAGATCAAAACAGAATTATCTTTCAAAGCATTCTTGATCTCACTCTTAGTAGCTAACATGCATTCTTTAACAACTTTCTTAGAACTATCAACCAAAACAGCCCATTTTCGTTTTCAACATCATGCAATTTAGGGTTTGTTTTACTCTTTTCTTTAGCCCTAAATTCAGCCTCCAATCTAGCAAAATCCTCTTTCAATTTCAATTGATCTTTTAAAGCTTCTTGAGGTGATAAAGGAACTAAAGTAATAGAATGCTTACCACACATAAAAGAGTACTTGTTGGTCTCACCATCATGCTTCACCTTATTGTCATATTGCCATGGTCGACCAAGTAGTACATGACATGCTTGCATTGGCAAAACATCACACAAAACATCCTCTTTGTACCTGCCCAAAGAAAGAAAAACTAAAACTTGTTTGTTAACCCTAATTTCTTCTCTATCATTAAACCAACCTAAGCTATAGGGTTTTGGATGTTTGGTAGTGGGTAATTGCAACTCCTTCACCAAATAAACACTAGCTATGTTTGTACAACTCCCACCATCAATAATCACACTACTAGGCTTCCCATTCGCATAACACCTAGTATGAAACAAGTTCTCCCTTTGGTTTTGTACATCTTCTTTAACATATGCACTCAAAGCTCTCCTAGCAACCAAACTCTTGAGTCGTGGTAACTCATCATCATCATCACTTGTCGCCACATCCTCCCTTTCATCATCTCCATCTCCAGTAGAACCTTAAATTCCTTATCAACACTCACAAGTTCACCATGATCATTAAAGTACAACACCTTCTTGTTGACACAATCCTTTGCATAGTGACCAAATCCTTGACACTTAAAACACTTAATGTAAGATTTAGAAGAAGAACTAGATGAAGATTTAGAATCGGTTTTAGGACTTACAAAAGCTTTTGGCGATACCTTCTTCTCCTTGATTGGTGTTTTCTCTTCTTTCTTGTAAGGAGTTTTCCAAGAGCTTGTTGATGATGTGAATCCCCTTTTGGCCATACTATTCCTCTTAACTTGACCTTCGGCCTTCAAGGCATGTTGCAACATCTCCTCTAAGTCATAGTGTTGTTGCATCTCCACAATATCATGAATTTCTCTATTCAAGCCCGTGAAGAATCTAGCCATAGTTGCTTGTGGAACTTCTTCAACTTCAGCCCTAGACATCAATAACATCATCTCCGAATAGTACTCATCAACACTCTTTGATCCTTGTCTCAATGATTGTAATCTTTGATAAAGAGAATTGATGTAGTAGCTACACACAAATCTTCTCCTCATAGAACTTTTCAACTCGCCCCATGTATCAATTGGCCTCTCCCTATTTCTCCTCCTAGCCTGTACCAATTGATTATACCAATTCAAAGCATTCTCAACAAACTCAAAGATAGCAATTTGTACCTTTTTGGATTCGACATAGGGATGAAAATCAAAGTACATGTCCAATTTTGACTCCCAATCCAAGTAATCTTCTGGAGACCTTCTCCCATTGAACTTAGGAATTGTGTACTTGATGTTGTCCTTAGGCTCTTCTCTATCAACCACCCTTCTAGGCCTCAAATTATCCAAATAAGCTTGTCTTTAGCTTCTTGTTCCCTTAATCTCTCCATTGGATCTCTTCTAGCAACTTGCCTTTGAACTTGAGGCTCTCTAACTTCATCTACCAAATCGCCTCCCCTTGGTGGTGGTGGTGGTGGTGGTAATTGAGCTTGATTAGCCCTTTCTTGCCTTATTTGTTGAACTTCATTGGTTAAGGCATCCATTCTTTGCATCATGGTTTGTATCATAGTAGCCAAATCATTGGCTTGATTTTGCCCTTCTTGTTTATCTCCCATTGTACCTACAAAAAGAAAAGATAGTAATAAAAATTCCTCACAAGTGTGTGTGTGTGTGTGTATACCTTGTTGTGCTCTCGTGTTTGCACACAATCCTAAGGGTTGGCCGCCCACTAATGCCTTGATGATCTCACAAAATTTTGCCTTTTTCTTAGCTTCAATAGGCCTAATAAAAGCAAGTGCTAAGAGTACTTCTTTCTTCTCGTGACCTACTTGAGGAATAAACAATTAGTAGCAAAATGTCGAAACGTTCGAGTCCGGGGACTCTGTCGAAACGACTTAAAAACTGGAGTCGCCACTAATCTTTTTTTTTAGCTAGGTGTGATTAGTCACCTGTCAAATTATTAAGCCCAATATCGACCTAAGCTTGGCGAAGGTGACACTAGCCTAATACATGGTCTACTTATCTAGAGTCTAAGGGTTCGGGAGTCCAGTACGTCTGGGGAAGGATCAGCACCCCCACAACGTCCATCAAATTGACGGCACTGACTAACCTAGGTTTAACTCATGAGTTTCTATTATTGGTTGTAAATACTCCTAAATTTTAAGCGATTTAAAGAAAATGAATCTTTTGTTTGATTTTGAAAACAAAGTTACACAAGCATGAATGGATTTTGTATATTGAAACAAAGTTTGGGAACCAAGGCTTTTGTATACTCAAAATGACTCTTATTTGGTGGAGAAACCGGAAATGGGAACTTCCCCTTTCTTAAAAATTAAAACAAGGTGGGAATCTTCTCCTTTTGAAATTAAAACTTGATTAATCGATTTTTTTATTTATTTTGGAACTCCTTAGGGAAAAACATTCATTTTTATATTTTTGAATAATCATTTTTATCATTTTAATTAGGTTTGGAATCTCTCCTTAATTTTGAAAATTATTTGAGTTCATTTATTTGAGATTGGAACTTTGAGTTACCAAAAAAACCTTCCTTTTGGTTCTAAGAAGAAGCAAGTTTTCAATTTCCTTTCATTTGTCTCTTTTATTTCTTATGACAAATCGTTTTTTTTTTTATAAGACTCAAGCCTTGGCTCTCTTAGAGTGAGGAAAAGAAACAAAGCTATTTGATACCTTTTTTTCTTTTTTCTTAAAAAGGAGATGACTCTTGGCTTGGATTTAAAATTTAAAGAGAACAAGATCGATCAAAATTTTTTTTTGGGTTTTTAGAGATAAAATATTTCATTTTAATCTTAACTTTTAATAACCTATATTAATTCGAGTCTCTATATGCATGAATGCACGTGATGCATGGATTCCAATTAATATAAGTTTTACTGGGTAATTATACGAGGAACACTGTCCTGGTGCCTTCCACTCATACTGGAAAGACCCCCGTCCAGATGTTCCAAGCCTAGGAACAATGAATTGAGACCGACAATAGGTGTCCAAATCTCAATCATGCATCCCATCATTGGACCATTTTAATTAATTCGCATGTCATGGCGTAATTAACAGCATGAAGAGGTATAAAATTTAAACATGGATGCACATGAAATCTACTTAAAAGCCAATTCAATTTTATTCCATATTAAAAAGTTAAACCATAAACAAAACCTCAAGCCCAACCCAACAACATAAACTTATATCACTAGTAAAGCCCAAACCATGTGTACAAGCCCAAATATATATATATATATATATATATTATATACATATATATATATGCATATTAACAAGGCCCGAGTAAACCAAATAATGCACAAGGAAAACCCAAAAGGGATTGGCCCAATAAGTGAAGGATGAGGCCCAACAGAAAATTTGCCTCCCAAATTATACACATGATATATATACATATATAGGCAAAACCCTAAAAGAAAAGCTAAGGGCCAACCAAATAGAAGACCCAAACTAGCACTTGATTGGAGGAAGCCCAACAAATACTTTAAGCTCAAACCCAAGTATTGAGGCTCAAACCGAAAATCAAAGGCCCTAGTCTCAAATTATCGAAAACTAAAACTAAATTCTGAAATTGAATCAATCTTGAACGTTGAAGACCAAATTGAACTAAATCGAGGGACCTAGCTGAACACGCTGGAAAGGTGTAGTCTTTATGTGCATAAGATTAGAAATCATGGTACCTAATTGCATCCAATAACAATTTCAGGGGTTTGATTGACCGAAAATTAGGGATTAGAATGCATGAGATTCCAAAATTTCTAGCCTGAGGATTTAATAGAAACTAATTTTACACAAAAAGCATATTAAAAGTAATTTTAATCTAAAAGTGGTAAACATAAATATCCAAATGGTTAACAGTATAAATAGCTTCTTATTTTCTTCATCATCTTAAGTTAAAAAAAATACCTTCAAACCCTAGATTTCTTTGCCGCCGCCGCCCCTCCTTGCGCCTCCGTGGCTGACGTCGTCAGAGCTCCGTTTGCCAATGAAAAGCTCTCGGATTGACGCACCCTCTTCCCCTCGTCGCAGATCTGGCTTTGGCTTCTCCAAAAATCACCCCTGACTGCCTCAAATCCCCTTACCCGAACGGAACTTGGAGCCCTCCGATCTCTCACTTCAGCCGTTCGATCAGGCTAACCACCGGGTATGTCGTTCTTTCCCTTCGACGCTTCCTTTCTACCGTACCAATTTTGTGAAATAAGGCCGGGATCTAACGAACCCTAATTTTAAATCTAGCAAGCTCTAACATCTCTTCTTGGTGATTTTGGAGGAAAGGATTGGAAACAGAGCATCAAGAAAGCAGTAAAGGGAAAGTTGATGGAGACTAGACGAGTGCAAAGGTAAAGTTTTTTGGTATTTCTTTTGAGTGGTTGTGATCTTAAACCAAATGGATGAAAATTGCAGGGTTCTTTTGGTCTTCTAATGTTCTTGAAAAAAAACTACTTAGTGATCTTGCTGAGAAAGAAAAAAAAACGAAACTTTCCTCTCCTTCTTTCTTTTTTTTTTTTTGCTGCTAGTGCTACCTAAAGGAAAATCCCAGTTTTCTCTCTTTTTTCCTCTTTTTCTTTTGGTATTTTTTTACTATTACAGAGCCGACCCTTCCCTAATTTTTTTGCTCCATGACTCTCTTCTTTTTGGGTATGAACTGTTTTTTTTTGTATGAAATTTTTGGTATCAACTGCTTTTTTGGTATGAACTGTTTTTTGTATGAACTCCTTTTTTTTGGTATCTCCCCCCTACTAGTTTACTGTTCCTGTATATATATATCCCAATGCCCACAAATCCATCTCCACCGTAGCTTTTTCCTTTTCCTATATAATGGCTCGAAAATCTTTATTGCACTAAGACTGAATTCCCCATCTCCTCCTCACAGGGCTTTTTAAAAGCAAACTTTGTCTTTCCTGTAATTCCCACTTCCAGGGAATTGTTTGCCCCTGATTTGTTTTTTCTGCATTTTTGTTTGGTTTGATGATGGGCATGGCGGTTGGTGGAGTTGGTGTTTGCACCAACTGACACCTCTGTGCACTTGCTGCCTGCTTCAGTTTAGGTTGCTTTGGCCACATTTGATTTCACCCGTTGTCTTGATTTGTTTTTTTTTTTTTGTAACATTTGAGGATCACGTGAGTTTTTGTGTGTGCAGGAGCTGCTGATGTGGCTAACAGAGGTGTCATTGGGCCTATCATAAGCTGACAGCATGGTGAGAGTCCCTTTTCCCCCTGCTTTGTCTATTGGTGCTGAATTGGTATTAAATGCCATGTAATATGCCATGTATGTTGCTGAGTTTGAGTGAATGGATTTTGCTCTATTTTTGTGTTGTTTGTTTGCTGCACTGAATTTGTAACTATGTGAGAATGCAAGTTATTCTGTTTTATTGAAACTAAAAGCAATGCTCTATTAAAATGCATGTGAAAGCTTACTGAAAATAGTATATGTAGTAGTGAGAGTGTATGATAACGCTCATGATCTAAATATGCAATCCTAAATGCAGTGCTACTGTTTTGATTTGCTTTAAGCTCTTGATTATGCAAAAGATGTAGTATGCCTAAAATTATCATTTAATGCTAATCTAATGCAGTGCACAACTCTTATTCCTAAATGTGACTAAATGGCCTAGGGAGAAGGTGACCTGAATGCCTAAAACAAAATGGAAAAGGCCTGCAATGTGGTATTGGGAATGCTCTGCTTTTTTCCTTTTTCTTTTTTTTTTTAAAAAAAAAAGAGTTAAGATGCATGCTGAAGTTCATGACTATTTAGCTTGTGATTCATGTATGGCTAAGTTAAACAATGCAGTAAGCTATCTTTAAAGCGCCAACAAGCAAATGATCTTCAACGTGACAATGGCAGCCTAATCAGTTGAGATTGTCTTCACTACTGCGGTAATCATAAGAAGAAATATGCCCAATTCAGTTGCAAAGTGGACCGGGTGAAAGGAGGAAGAAATGATGAGTCCGAGTGAGACAGGAGGCAAATTAGACTTTGAGTTTATTCATTTTTTTTGTATTTTCAATTTCCACTTTTGTATATTTTTTTGGTAAAATGTGAATGTAAAATGTAATTGAAAGAGTTGCTTATGTTGTGTAAAGAAAATGACCTACCTAAACTAATATGAATTCAAAATGCAAATGCGAATGCGAATATGCAAATTAGAGAAAATGTGATTTGCGAAATCGGAATATGTTGAATAGAACAAAGATTTAATATTTTTGTATTTTTTGCAATGAGATGGGCTTCTAATTTTTTTAATATGGACTAAAACAATTGTAAGTGCAAAATGCCCCAAGTGCAAGCCCAACATTGAAATGCCCAAGGGTGAGGCCCAAGTGAACCTATCGAGGAAATGGGCTAAGTCTATTACTACTAAGCCAAACAAATGGGGACTTGGTTTAAATGCTTAATTCCCTTTATTATGCAAACGCAAAATATGATATGTTAATGCAATGCCAGAACCTTATGCAAGAAGCAAACCCATTAGGATGTCCTAAAAAAATATGAATAAACCCAAATGCTCCCTGATTGCAAAATTAAGAAATAGCTTAACTCTAAACTAAAGGATACAGGCAAAAGATGGGTGTCTACAGCTGCCCTTCTTTGTGCGCTTTCTAACTATCAGTTTGTGTGCAAAAGGATAGTTTGTATACTTTCTGAGAGTCACGAAGTGTGCAAAGACGTAGACACCTGTCCCTATTCGGCAGAAAAAATTGAACACGGTTTGAAAGGGATTCTGAAATGGAAACTTGAGATTTGATTTTAGGACAAAGATCCTAAAGGAAGGTTCAAAGATACTTGAGCGAAGGTTGACAAAACGAAAGGTACTTGAGCAGGCTTTCTTAAATGAGACTCCCATTAGAGACATGATCAGGTTTTCCCAAGGCGAGATTGTAAAGATGAACCTGAGCAGGCTTGATTGAATGAAACTCTAAGCATAGACCTAAGCAGGTCCACTTAAGCGGGAATTCTAAACAAGAACCTAAGCAGGCTTGATTAAACGAAACTTCCAAACAAATACCTAAGCAGGTTTACTCGAATGAACTCAAAGCAGAAGTCCTAAACAGGTTTACTTAAGCGGAATAGAGACCTAAGCAGGTTTGCTTAAACGGAAATTCTAAACAAGGACCTAAGCAGGTTTCCTTAAATGAGATTCTAAACATAGACCTAAGCAGGTTTACTTAACGGGAGTTCTAGACAAGGACCTAAACAGATTTGATTAAACAAAAGTTCTAAACAAGGACCTAAGCAGGTTTGATTAAACGAATCTCTAAGCAGAGGTCTAAGCAGGTTTGTTTAAACGGGATTCAAAGCGGAGATCCTAAGCAGGTTTACTTATCTGAAATTCTAAACATGGACCTAAGCATGTGTACTTAAATGGCAACTCTAGATGGGGACTTAAGCAGGTTTGATTTAGCTGAAATTCTAAGCTAAGAGAAACAATCAGTTGCGGATGGAATGATGTCATTTGTTTATTTGTTTTCCTTTCTTTTTCTCTTCTTTCTCCTTTTTTATTAAAAGTTCAAGATAGTTCGACGCTTTCATTGTTTTTGCTTTTCTCTTTCTAGTGTAGTAAACCTCCCTTTTTTCTCAATTGATACCCCTAAACATCGGACAAAACTTGTTCTAATTAACGCAATCTTTTCCCTGAAATGCAACCTTAATCAGTTCTCTTCCCTCATCCATTTCCATGCCCCCTTAACTTTTTCAATTCCACTCTCCGCTTTTGGTGACAAAATTAGACTTATGTTTCAAACTTGATAACCCTTTTTGTGATTGAATATCATTCACAACCATGTTTATTTAAATATGCTCAATCGATGCCATAATGCAAAATTCAAGTGTTACTTCCCATGAGAAGCATTTAGAAAAGAGATTTATAAATAAGAAATACTATTATATATATTAGTAAGGAAGAAAAGACGTGTTCAAAGAGTTAACATCACCCCTTGAACAAGAATCCAATAGAGTGTACTCAAACAATATGGTTCTCAAAGGAATCTAGTATATAAGGAATAAAAAGGGTGGGCCTTATAACGATGAATACTCCGACGATTTTGAAGTATGAACAATTTTCTGCTTTTCTATTAGACATGTGTGTAAGCTTTTGATTCTTTGGTCATCCTTGGTAGCTTCCGATTGCTGACTCACCCCTTCGACCTCACGAGAAGATTGAGCAAGTTGTCAATGCCTTTCCAACCTCTACTTGAGTTGTTCTTTATATATTCGCCATTTGAATCACATCCAGGCCGCCCTTTGCGAGTTTTCAACCTAAATCTTCTTCTTTTCCAGCCTCTGTTTGAGCCGCCTTTTGCAGGTTTTCAACCCAAACGACCCCTAATAGATACAGGTCGCCCTTTGCAGGTTTTCGACTTAGACCCCTCCTTTTTATCTACTTCTCTTTTTCCTAACCTCTTTCTTTTTAGGTTAAGGTTTTTTTTTTTAAGCATAATACTTCTTGACTGCGTCCGAGTTGATGGGTCTCGGGAACTCTTCACCATCAATCTCTTGTAAAATCAATGCCCCACCGGAG
This sequence comes from Corchorus olitorius, assembly GCA_001974825.2. Taxonomy (NCBI): domain Eukaryota; kingdom Viridiplantae; phylum Streptophyta; class Magnoliopsida; order Malvales; family Malvaceae; genus Corchorus; species Corchorus olitorius. Next base: position 40,407 of record AWUE01020975.1, on the reverse strand, counting down.
AATGCTTTCTTTACTACGAACGGGCCCTCCCAATTTGGTGCCCATTTGCCTCGGGGATCGCGTTGCGCTGGTAAGATCTTCTTCAAAACCAAATCCCCTTCTTTGAACTCTCTTGGGCGCACTTTCTTGTTAAATGCCCTTTCCATTCTCTTTTGATACATCTGACCGTGAGAAATTGATGTTAACCTCTTTTCGTCAATCAAGTTGAGTTGATCATACCTTTCCTGAACCCATTCAGACTCTTCCAACCTGATTTCTCTGTATACCCGTAAGGAGGGTATTTCCAACTCGATTGGCACTACTGCTTCCATCCCGTATACTAAAGAGTACAGGGTTGCCCCTGTAGAGGTCCTAACACAAGTCCGATAGGCATGCAGGGCAAAAGGGAGTTTCTCGTGCCAATCCTTGTAGGTCACTGTCATCTTCTCCACAATCTTCTTGATATTCTTATTGGTTGCCTCTACCGCACCGTTCATTTTGGGTCTGTAAATGGTTGAATTACTATGTGCAATCTTGAACTGCTTGCAAGTCTCGTCTATCAAGCCTTTATTCAAATTGGATGCATTGTCTTTAATGATCCTCGCTGGCAACCCATACCGACAGATAATCTCTTTCTTGATGAATCTGGTAACCACCGCCTGAGTCACGCTTGAGTATGAAGCTGCTTCGACCCACTTAGTGAAGTAGTCAATTGCGACTAGTATGAACTTGTGTCCATTCGAGGCCCTGGGGGTGATAGCTCCGATTACATTTATACCTGTTTATGCCATGATTTACACCCAGGGTAATCAGGTAATTGCTCAAAATGGATGGCCACGATTTAATCCTGTAAAGTCCTATGGATGGTTGGATTTAGTCCACCCTAGGCCAAATTCAACAAGGAAAGAGTTGAATTTTGATCTAATTTCCTTAATTACTCCCAAATTACTTATGGAAATTATGGAATTAGGAAATTAAAGAAATTAAATGTGTTTATACAGCAAGGCCACCCCATTTTACTCCACAAATTGGTCCTGGTCAGTCTATGCTATTGAAATCGGATTTGAGCCCTCCCGGGGTAAACTTTTTACAAGTTTTCAATTAAGGACAATGAAATTAGGGCTTACAAATTGAGATTGAAGATGAACGAATTTGGCAACATGTCTTTTATTAAAGTTGTTCCAAATATTATGAAGAACACTCTGTCCAAATTTCAGCTCATTCCGAGCCCAGAAGAAAACTTGCATTTTGTGCAATTAAGGACAAAATTCAATCCCGAGACATTTTTTGCATGGCGATTTCACCAATTGGCACAATAGCTTGGTTTTCATGCAATATTGATGCTATTTGGAGGAATTTAGCCATGTTTGACCATTTTCGTAACTTTTCACTTTTATTCAATTAAGGACAGTATGGCTAAATTAGCTCGGTTTAAGCCATTGCCTTAATCGATTTTTCATGATTTTGTCATATGACCTTAGTGATATGACATTTAGCCTAATCCCATGTCCAATTGATCAAGTTTAAAGTTTCGTGGCATTTGGAGTCCGTTTCAGCACCATTCGGCTTCTCCGCACTTGGTTTTCCACCCCCTGCTTGCTGCACCGAGATTTTGGAGTGAATTTAATTCAAAATTCAGAAATTAATTGTGATAATTATCACAATTAAGAGTCAATAACGTGGTGGACTTTCTCTTGGCTAATTTGGTCTCGAAAATCTTTATTGCACTAAGACTGAATTCCCCATCTCCTCCTCACAAGGCTTTTTAAAAGCAAACTTTGTCTTTCCTATAATTCCCACTTCCAGGGAATTGTTTGCCCCTGATTTGTTTTTTCTGCATTTTTGTTTGGGTTTGATGATGGGCATGGCGGTTGGTGGAGTTGGTGTTTGCACCAACTGACACCTCTGTGCACTTGCTGCCTGCTTCAGTTTAGGTTGCTTTGGCCACATTTGATTTCACCCTTTGTCTTGATTTGTTTTTTTTTTTTTTTTTGCAACATTTGAGGATCACGTGAGTTTTTGGCTAACAGAGCCTATCATAAGCTGACAGCATGGTGAGAGTCCCTTTTCCCCCTGCTTTGTTTGTTGGTGCTGAATTGGTATTAAATGCCATGTAATATGCCATGTATGTTGCTGAGTTTGAGTGAATGGATTATGCTCTATTTTTGTGTTGTTTGTTTGCTGCACTGAATTTGTAACTATGTGAGAATGCAAGTTATTTTGTTTTATTGAAACTAAAAGCAATGCTCTATTAAATGCATGTGAAAGCTTATTGAAAATAGTGTATGTAGTAGTGAGAGTGTATGATGACGCTCATTATCTAAATATGCAATCCTAAATGCAGTGCTACTGTTTTGATTTGCTTTGAGCTCTTGATTATGCAAAAGATGTAGTATGCCTAAAATCACCATTTAATGCTAATCTAATGCAGTGCACAACTCTTATTCCTAAATGTGACTAAATGGCCTAGGGAGAAGGTGACCTGAATGCCTAAAACTAAATGGAAAAGGCCTGCAATGTGGTATTAGGAATGCTCTGCTTTTTCCTTTTTCTTTTTTTTTTTTAAAAAGAGTTAAGATGCATGCTGAAGTTCATGACTATTTAGCTTGTGATTCATGTATGGCTAAGTTAAACAATGCAGTAAGCTATCTTTAAAGCGCCAACAAGCAAATGATCTTCAACGTGACAATGGCAGCCTCCTTATGTCGCCAGAGCTTGCTGCACAAATCCAATTAAAGTAACACAAACAACACAATTCAACAATCAAGAACCCTAGTACCACTTAAATCCTATTTTGTACCACTTAAATCCTATTTTGTACCACTTGAATCCAATAGGGTTCCAACCTGAAATTCTTCAAATTAAACCTTAAATCACAGCAAAGGCAACCTAAGATACACAAACAAACAATCAATTTCACCAAAGAACTCCAAATAAGGTTAATTGCACAAATTAGCTCAAAAGAACAACTTAAGAACCCTAAAAACACCCCCTGAAATTTTCGATGAATCAAATTGATTTTTTTTTAATTTTTCAATATTTTTCCCAGAAAGATCACTATGAATAAACATTAAAGCTCAAATTTCAGGCCTTTCCGAGCAAGAACGCATCCAGAACAAAAATCACAAGTTTCTGGGAGAAAAATGTTTTTATTTTTTTGATATTTTTCGATTAAACCCTGATGTATGAGGACTCCAAATCTGAAATTTCAAAGCAATTGGAGTTATAATGAATCGGGAAACAAATTCACAAGTTTCTGCAATTTTTGGAAAAAGAAGATGACATTTGCGATGAGAGTGTTGGTGGATGAAAACGATGATGCATGATGAATAGAAGAATAGATTTACCAATTGAAGATGAAAACCTATGCTCTGAATACCAATTGATGCGAATCTAGTTGTTTTAGATTAAAATCTATCCTTGAAAATCCTCCAAAGATCTACTTGACAACTTCAACTTCTAGTTCTTGTCGATTTGAACTCTTCACAAAGATTGGATCTTCGTTCGTTGGACTAGATGATCAATTAGACCTGCAATTGACAATCTAAGATCACAAGAAACACAACTAGATAATCACTATCTAATTGCTTGCTAGGACTCTACTAGATTGAAGAACCCTAAGCTTGCTCAAACTAGAGAAGCTAAATTTTCAAAAGAAACTCTCTTTGATTGATAAACTTAACTTGTGTTTACAAGAGGGGGTTGGTGCCTTTATATAGGCAAGGTTTGACGCCTAGATCTAGAAAAATAACCCCCCAAGGTGGTTTACATAAGCTTGGGCGGCACACAAAGGAAAAGACTAGGAAATAGCCTAATTCCAAGTCAAACTAGGAAAAATAAATCATAAGGAAGAAGGGATTGGACTTAGTCAAACAAGGCCCAATCCAATAGTCTTCTAAACATAAAAATAAACTAATCTAAGATAGAATAAGCCCATAATTGGTCTAATTACACAATAAAGCTCATTCATCCATCGATTGCAAGCAAAGTGATGAACTTGGAATCGATGGGAATATTCTTGCCCAAATCATCATCAAAGCTCTTCAAATGAACTCCGATGGCCTTCAAGTCTTCAAGATGAGTTCTAACAAGGCCCAATAATGCATCCTTGAATCTTTTAGCTCTTGCTCTTGTCATTGGACCTAATGGCATCTTCAATGGGTCAAATGGCATCTTTGGCAACTCCTTGGTGCTTGAAACATGTTGTGCACAATCTCCATGATCTTCATGCTTCTCCATGCTTCCTTGCACTCCATGCTCATCCTCTCCATGATCTCTATTGTCATCTTGATGTCCTTGATAAGCCCTTGGCGCATCAGTAACCATGGTAGCTTGTTAGAATTGCAATAATTTTAATATTTGCGACAGTGTTTGTAACCATCTTGCGACAGTGCTTTGTGACCACTAATATATATAATCATAAACATGGTCGCAACTTTGATAACATTTTGTCAAATAATATTTGAGACTATTGCAACCAATTTTGTGACTACAACTAGTGTCAAAGAAAAAATTAAATATATATTATTATAATGTAATAATTAGAATTGATTTTCAATATATTGTTATTTATTTTGTATTAAAATAATAAAACAATGATATTATAGATAGGAAATAAATAAATTGAATATTTTAAATAAAATATATTATCACTATCATAATAAAAAATACTAATAAGATCCAAAAGACAATAATATATAATATATAATATAAACATTAAAAGTATCATTATCCATAAACATTAACCATAAATTCTATCTAGATCCCAAAGACAATAATATAAACATTAAAAATAACTATTCATAAATACTAGCATAAGCACTAACACAATCCATAAGCCAATCTAATCAATTGGCCACAATTTCTTGGGCCATATCTTCATTGTGTTGCTTTGATTGTTGTTGGTGGCCTTGATCCGATTGTTGTTGCTCATTGAATTGTTGTTGACGAGGAGAAAGATTGGGCAACGGTTGGGCCAGGGAGACAGATTCCCCACTCCCTCCAGAGCCAGTCCTGGTAGAAAAGACACTAGGTGGAAGGCGCACACATTGACTCTCAAGGATTGACAGGATCATACTCTTATTGTTCTCTTCGATGATTTTGATATGCTTTTGAACTGTCTTAGCCAACAAAATCAACTATGCCCTCAAACTTTCATCACTATCATCGGCTGTGGTGCGTGGAGTATTCATGATTAAAGAAAAAACCTCATCAACAAGGTTCCCCAAGCCATAGTAGTGACGTTTGATGAATAACAAGATGATTGTTATTCATATGAAAAACATAAAATTAAATCTTTAACATCTTGAGACGAGATTGAAAGAGAAGAAAAACTCGCGGAGAGTTGATTTAACGTCCTGAGACGAAACTGAAGTTGAGAAATATTGAAGAACGAGGCTGGGTCGTGTTGAAAAAAGATAGATTTTGCAAGGTTGCTGCAGAATGTAGCGTAGGGCCAGAGAGAAAATAAGCACGGAGCTTAGTTTTTTGCGCGGAGCAAATTGTAGGTACAAGAGCTTGTTGAAAACTGAAGGGGGAAGGCCCTTTATATAGGGGGCGGCCTAGGCTATGCTACCAAGGCCGACGGGTTCCTTTTGGCTTGCTGACTAAGTATTTGCTGCAATCTGACCTGACTTGCTTGATTGACTTCCTTTTATGACGATTCAAGGAACCTTCCTGGAAGCTACGGAAAGATTCTGACATGACTTTCGAAGCTGACTACCATCAATGACATCCTCCAAGGCCGACTATCACACATCCAATATGACCTTGGCACAATTTCCCTCCTTTTCGACGCAATCCATCTTGACCTGGGTCTCGGTTATTCTTCATTGTAGCCTGATTGGCTGACAAAGTAGTCAAAATGATCCTAACTTTGAACACAAACTCCTAGGCCATGAAATTGATCATAACTTGACCATTCTTGGCCCTCAATTCGATCAAAACAGAGATCGGATTCAAAATTGACTAAACCGGGGTGGAAAGCCTCATGTACTTAATTGAAAGAAATGCAAAAGTTGCAACCGGTGTCAGATTGAGCCCAAATTTCACCAGTAGGGTTCGATTACCATCTTAAGACCATGGAAAAAGTATTAGTCGAAATTGAGCTCTCCATCATGGTGAAATTGGTTTCACATCCCAAACTGTCCTTAATTGAAAAACGTTAATAAGTTTTTCGTCTTAAGTCAAAATGAGATGAAATTTTACCACAATGATCTATGAGAGTCAAGGATCACAATGGTAAAACCCTTGTTGAAATCCCAACATCCTATCCCTCTCAATTTCATCAATTTCGCCTTTTTTCCATAATTGAACAAAATGCAAAGTTGCATTTAATCTAATTGTGATCAAATTTGGGCATGGGCGGTTGGGACTAGGCCATATTGCGCCACATGATATCATGCCACATATCTAATTTAGACATGGCATTATGTATTTCATAAAATTAGGATGGTCGTCATATAAGAATTAAGTCTCTGTTAAAATTGAAGATCATGTAAAATGACTTTAATTCTTTTCTGACCATCATTTATTGAAATAATAATAATTATAAAATTATTATTATTATTATTCAATATTTACTGCTAATTTTCAGCCCAATTATAGAAAATTAAGAAAATAAAATTTCTTTCCTAATTGAATTATGACAATGGTGGCATCAAATCTGACCTAGCTTAGGATTTTAGATTAAATCTGAGCCACACATCTTGTTCTAACATTATCAAGGACATATTTACCCCCAAGTGTAAATTGAGGTATCAGCAATGCCCCCTCAAGCCTAATTCCTTGAATAAAAAGGAGTTGGGCTTATTCATAGGTAAGGCCGAAATTTGACCTGCTACCTACTTTTGACGTTGACTTTATTCTCTCAAGCCATCCTTGTGCAGAAAATTGCAGCAACTTGGAGGCTCTTATGGTGTCAAAAAACAAAAAATATTTGTTTTTATTTTAAAGCAACGAAAACGCAATTGGGGCGGCTAAATCCACGAAGCGTTCTCAATTTCTAGCTACACGCTAGTGAAGCTGATGGCCATAAGTTGACTCATGGCCATATCATTAGGATCCTCAGGTAGTGAATTGAATTCAGGTTGAGGTTTACTTCTAGCTTCCCAAGTGTTTGGATAGATTTCTTAAGATATCGCCCATTGATAAATCTTTGGTGCGACTTGTTATCTGTTGTTTCCAACCAATAAGCGCCGTTTTTTCAGCACTTTCTTGATTCGGAATGGTCCTTCCCATTTGGGTGACCATTTTCCCATTCCATCTACATGCACGCCGATAGGCAAAATGGCTTTCCAAACTAGCTTGCCTTCAATAAAGTTTTTATGGCGAACTTTTTTGTTGTAGTACCTTTCTGATTCTAAATCTTCAAGCTTGATCATCATAGCGTCATTATAATCATACCACTGTAAGTCATATTGAAAAGCGACCCTGGCCGCTTAGCTAATAGTTCCATAGGTACCATAGCGTCGTGGCCATAGGTTAAACTAAACGGACTTACTCCAGTAGATGATCTTTGTGACATCCGATAAGCCCACAAAGCTTTTAACAATGCTTTGTCCCATTTGCCTGGCTTATCTTTCAGCATTTTCTGAATTATGCTGATCATAACTTTGTTTGAAGCTTCGGCCTACCCATTAGTTTGCACATAATAGGGTGTCAATTTGACAATTTTGAGGCCGGATTTTCTCTCTAAGTCACTTGTAATTTTTCCATCAAAGTTATTTCCACAATCAGTTGTAATCGTCTCTGGAATTCCAAAGCGATAAATGATGTGTCCTTTGATGAAACTTTTGACATTTGAGTGAGTGGTACTTTTCATTGCTTTAGCCTCTACCCATTTGGTAAAGTAGTCGGTTGCAACAATAATAAAACACACACCTCCTCTGGTCGGTGGGGTGATCTTGCCAATTAGATCAATCGCCCAACCTCTGAAAGGCCATGGTTTGATGATGGAATGCAATCTTCGGTAGGGAGTCTCCAAATGGGGCCATATTTCTGGCATGGTTGGCATCCCTTAGCGAATTCCATGCAATCCTTCATTATTGTCGGCCAGTAAAAGCCGTGACGGCGTGCAAGCCATCTCATTTTCCTTCCAGCTTGGTGTGCACCACACAAGCCTTCATGCATGTCTTTGACAACTTTCCGAGCTTCATCTTTATCCAAGCATCTTAAAAGAGCTCCATCAAGGTCTTTTCTGTATAGTTCGTTGGCCAAGACAACATAATGAGTGGCCAAGGTTCTAATACGTCGATTAAACCTTCTACTTGGATCTTTCAAGTACTCGAGAAAAGGTTCCCGCCAATCGGAATGTTTATGGACAATGTTGCAGACTTCGAACACGTTATCCCTTTTAAAAGTGGATGGTAAAGCACGTTTTTCAACATTTACCACTTTCTTCCAGATGTCATCCTAAAAGGTAATGCCAGATCCAAGTTGTGCAGCGACATTTGCCCCTTCATTCTGATGTCTGGGTACGTGTTCAATGATTACATTGTCAAACTTGTCCAATAATTGTACCGCCATTGCATAATATGGCAATAATGATGGACTAGTGAAGTTATACTCTTGCGTGAGTTGGTTTATCACCAATAATGAATCACCCTTAATGTGTACTGAGGATGCTTTCATTTCTCTGAGTAATTCCAGACCAATGATTAATGCTTCATACTCAGCTTGATTGTTAGTACAATCGAAGTCTAGGTGAAAAGCCATTGTGGTCCAGTCATCATGCGGTTATGTGATGACAATTCCTGCATCTGCTGATTGTGCAGTACTTGATCCATCAAATTCGAGGATCCATGGTGGTAAAAAGACTTCCATAACTTCATTAGCATCTTCAAATTCCTCCCCCAAGTTTAAATAAGGGTGGTCGGCCAAAAAGTCAGCAACAACTTGGCCTTTCACTGCTTTTTGAGGAATATACTTGAAGCTAAATTCAGAAAGTGCTAAACACCACTTCCCTAGTCGACCTTTAAGCATAGCTCGTGTCAACATGTACTTTACAATGTTAGTTTTGGCAATAATGCACACGTTAAAGTAGGGCATATAATGCCGAAGCTTTATTGCTGTAAAGTAAAGTGACAAACAAAGCTTTTCAATAGGACTGCATCTGGTTTCTACATCAGTAAGAGTCCTACTGAGATAATAAGTGGCTTGTTCCTTTCCTTCTTCTACTTCTTGAGCCAACAAACATCCAATGGATGATGTTGTAGCTGATACATACAAGTACAAAGGTTTATCCTTTTCAGGAGGAACTAAGACATGTGGCAATATCAAGTAGTTTTTTATCACCTCGAAAACTTCTTGATGCTCTTGATTCCATTGGAAGTCATCTCCATCTTTCAACTTCAACAGTGGTGAAAACGCTTTAGTTTTACCAGCAGTGTTGGAAATGAACCTTCGTAAGAAGTTGACTTGAGCAAGGATTCGCTGGAGTCCTTTTTTGTTGGTGGGCGGTTGAGCTTGTATAATAGCTCTTGCCTTGTTTTGGTCTATCTCGATGCCTCGTTGATGAACCAAAAATCCAAGCAAGTTACCTGCACCAACACCAAATGCACACTTTAATGGATTCATTTTCAATCCATGTTGTCTCATTCTTTCAAATGAGCGTCATAAATAATCGAGGTGGTCAAGATTATTATGTGACTTAACCATTATATCATCAATGTAAACTTCCATGAACTTACCAATCATGTCATGGAAAATAGCATTCATTGCTCGCTGATAGGTTGCATCAGCATTTTTGAGTCCAAAAGGCATAACTACCCACTCAAAAGTACCAATGGAGCCAGGGCATCAAAATGCTGTTTTTAAAACATCCTCCTCTGCTATGTAGATCTGGTTGTAGCCACTATGTCCATCCATAAAGGATAAAACTTTAGGTTGGGCGGCTCCATCAACCAAGAGATCTGCAACAGGCATTGGATATTCATCTTTAGGGGTGGCAGAATTCAAGTTGCGAAAATCAACACATACTCGAATTTTACCATTCTTCTTAACCACTAGGACTATGTTAGAAATCCATTCAATGTACCTTGCGGTGCGGATGAATTTAGCCTTGATAAGCCTTTCAACTTCCTCTTTTACTTGAAGGATGACATCATTTGCCATTCTCCTAGGAGCTTGTTGATATGGTCGATATCCCTCAATGATTGGGAGGCGATGTTCAACCAAGTCTCGACTTAGACCAGGCAATTCATCATAATCCCAAGCAAAACAATCTTTGTATTCCTTTAATAGGGCAACAAAGCGTGGTTTGTCTTCCTCGGCCAATAACTTACTAATGTAAGTTGGCCTTGGTTTGCCATTTGTACCAAGATCAACTTCAAGTAAGGGATCTTGTACTTCGGCCTTGAGATCATCAAGCTTTATGGGTGCACGATCAAGTTCATCCATGGTGATCTCATCGAAAATGTTGATGTGATTAGCCACATTAATTGATGGGGTGGTTGAATCCTCTAGTTCTTGTAGCTTCATTTCTAAAGCATGAGTCGACAATTTCTTTAAAGCGTTGTCGATCGCTTCTTCCTTCTTTGGTTGTGGAATCATAATATCTCCTCAATGATTGGAGAACATGGAAGCGTCTTGTAAGGAATTATGGCGTCAGGCCGCACCAAGGTTTCCATTGCTTCTTTCAAAGCTCCTGGTTGAATCTGCTTGGTGGAAATGACGGGGTATGGCTGGCCATACTTATCCTGACCCATGAACCTGACAGGTCCAACTGTTCCATCGTAAAATCTTGCATCGACTGCATGTGATTCTACTTTGAATGGTCGGTTATCGGCTTTGACCACTTCAACTTCTGTGCCATTCTAGAATATCAGCATCTGAAGTAAAGATGATGGCACACACCAATTGGCATGAATCCAATCCCTTCCTAGCAAAATATTGTAAGTTGACGAAGAGTCAATTATAAAAAATGTTGTAATGGAAGTCTTTGAGCCAACGGTTAATTGTGTAGGGAGTATTCCTCTAGTCTTCTTGACGGCACCAGAAAAGGCACTAACAGTAACATTTGAAGGCATCAAGTCGTCACTGCACTTGCCAATCTTTTTCAATGATGAAAAAGGAAGCGGGTTAACAGTTGCTCCATTGTCGACTAGAACTCTGTTTATGGGAATACCATCAATATAGGCCTTGATGTACAAAGGCTTAATGTGGTATGTAGATGCTTCGTCAGGCTTAGTAAAAACTATAGTCTTTGCATCATCGCAATTGTTGCCCTCGAGTGTATGATTGTGTAAGGAACTTCAATCACCTCTTTGCTATCCCCGACAGGGGGTGGATTATGATCATCCACTTTTATGCAATCTTTTGCTGCAAAAGTGCAAGGCAAAGTGAGAGTATGACAATGAAGATTGACTATGAATTGTCCAAAGACAATTGAGTCAGATTTATCTTCAAAGTTTCAGCTTGTAGAGATTTGTCCGACTGCTCGTCATCTTCCTGTTCAGCGCCCTCCTCCATTTCTTGGTCAAGTGAAGGTTGGTTGGATGGAATTTGGTTTGGTGTACCAATATCAACATCCATGTCCTCGTCAAGAACAGGTGTTTGACGTTCTTCTTTTTCCTTAATGGCAATTCGCTTAAGCAAATTACGAGCAATGTCGTCAATTGTTCGTTGTCTTGCCATAAGGACATTTTCAGCCTCAATATGTGCAATTTGCTCTTTGTTGAATTCCTCCTTAGAAATGATCAAATTTGCATTTTCAAGCAAAATTTCGATCTTCCAATGTGGCAAATTCTCTTCAATGTTGAGCAAATTGTTGGTGACTTCAAATGGCGGCCATGTTTCAAGCTTTTTCTGTAATGCACTGTAAGGAAAATTCCTATAGTAGGATTCCTTTTCATCTTCACTAAAGATTTCCTCTTTAGGCTCATCTTCAATGATTAGTGCATCTATAGCCATTTGTCTGTAGAGTAGCACATCTGCCTCATTCATTTGAGCTTTTGATGTTAAGTCAAGTCTTGAATATTCTTCATTGCTATGGACTATGTCGATCAAGGACTGCCTCATGTCTTGGAGTTGTGCTTCCTTCTTGTTTAGCTTGAGCTCTCGTCTGTCAAGCTTTGCCTCTTCAATGGCGATCATAGCCTTGTAAGGCTCATAACCTCTTTTTACCAATTCACGGACAGTTGTCCTTGATGTGATGGTAAAAGGCTCTTTCTCTTTGGTAAATTTGGCCATGGTAGGTTGGTTGGCCAAATCTGACTCTGGTTTGTTGTCATCTTCCTTGTCAGCTTCATCTTTCCTAGCTTTAGCTCTCTTTCTTAGCTCACGCCTTCTCCAAGTGTTCCTGTTTCTCTTTTGAGTAGGAAACTTGGGGTGTTGAATCTTCCGCCACACTCTATTTCTAACTTTAGAAGGTGGCTTGCCCATTCAAGGTTTTGAAGTTCGATCAACCTGCTTCTAGCGTAGTTGCATTTCTTTGTTGATAGCTGCAGCACGGTACTCAACTTTTCTTTGATTCAACCAAGGTCGAATTTCATTACTAGCCTTTCTGGGGTATGGCGCAAGCGGTGAATCTGATTCTTGCCCCCCAGTTGGTTGTTTGTGCATCATATGTGATGAAGATGGCGTTGAGGAGAATTTCTTTTGACTTTTCTTGGAAGTTGGAAAGTATATTTCATTTTTCGAATATCCATGATTGTCTTTAGTTTTCGAAGCGAGATGATCTCTAGATCTTTCCTTGATTGGAGTTGAAGTTGAGAAATCAAGTTTCCTTTGAAATGTTTTCTTTGCTTCTGACTTTGGTGGTTGATCGGAATCATCCATGGCATCGTCAGATGATGGATATTCGATTTTCCTCCTAAGGGTCTTACGTTGTCGTTCGACCAACCTTGGAGGAATAGGATGATCATGCCAATCATTTACCATCTTTGTGGTAAGTTTGCTGGCTTGATCCTTTGGTGTGGAAAACTGATGGAGCTCATTTGCCTTTTGAGGTTCGGCTATACCTGATGTGGTAGCCGATTTTGACCTCTTTTTTTTCTTGTTTGTTTGAATTGGCTCATCATTCATGACTTCATCGACCCTTGTCTCTTTGATTAGTTGACCATCTTTTTGGAAATTGACGGTCGTCATATGCACTGGAGCAGGGAAAGGGTCTTTGTCGACTCCCATGTCTTTCTTAGGAGGTTCAGGAAACTTGAAGATGCCACGACCAATCTTTTCTTGCACTATGTTTTTGAACACGATGCAATTATTGGTGGCATGTTTCTATGAATCATGATACTTGCAGTATTCCTTCCCTTTGAGACTGTTTGGTGATGGAAGAATATGACCAGGTGGAAGTTTAATCATTCCTGACTTAAACAAAAAATTAAAAACTTCACTAGTCTTTGATACGTCAAAAGAATAGTTCCTGCCTTCATCATATGGCTTTTTGTCTACTTGACATTGATACATCATAGCAAGACGCTCTTGTGTTTGTGGATGGCCTATACCAGCCTTGACAAGCGAAGGGCATTCACTGGGTCGATCAGCTTTAATTTCTGCCACGTCGAGTTCAAAATTTGGCTCTTGATAATAAGTGCCATAAGATGAACTTCGTCGTTCGTGATCTTCATACAACAAAGCTTCATATCTGCCCACCTTAGTTGACATTTCAAAGAAATCTCTAAAGTCTACTCCTTCGAACTTCTTTCTGAGTTCCATGCCTAGCCCGTTGTGAGCTAGTCGTACGAACTCTTCTTCAGGAAATGGAGTACAACATCGGTTTCTTAATTTCTTGAAACGTGCCAAGTAATCTTCAGCTCGCTCTCCCTTTTTTCTGGTATAGGGGTGATAGATCGGCCATGGAGATTTCAGGTTGAGTTCTATAGAACTGAGTGTGAAACATTCTTTCTTGTGATTCGGTTCTCTGTTGAGCCAAATTCTGAACTAGCAAGTTCTGTGACGCATCAATCCTGTTGAGGGTCGTCACAATGGCTTCAAGAGAGCGCCAAATAGATATTTCAGGGTCAGGTGACTCTGTTCTCTTAGATGGATCGACTCTGGTGTCTTTGACTTGACTCGGCGACTCCTGAGGTCGTTTTCCATCGTTGTTTTTTGGAGGCATGATCTTGCCAAAAGACCTTGCAAAAAAGAAAGAAAAATAAAAGTAAAAAGAAAACCTTTAAAACGACTGAAGCAGGAAGACAAGTTGTTGTGTCCGGCTTCAAGTCATTAAAGGTAGTCGTCGGTAGACACCTTGGACATCAAAAAAGAGGTAGTCAGCTTGGCCCGGGTTAGGGAGGACATCATTTTGGAGAAAAAGAATAGGTTTGGTGCGAGCCTAATTAGGCAGACACCAGATCTGCGAAAAAACTTTAAAATCTCAAAAAAAAAATGGAGCAAGAAAACTTTTGACAAACGCGGAGTGAGAAGTCAATTCTTTTGAGTCACACTGGGCGTGCCAAAAATCTCTTTGGGTAGAGCTTTTGCAAAAAACTTAATAGCAGTGCGGGGCGTGCCAGTCATTTTGCTGAAAATGACAAAGAAGTTGTAGAAACATTTTGGTGGTGCGCGTAGCACAAAAATAAATCAAAGCGAGTAAATTGCGGGAACTAAATCAAAGTCACACCGGAGCATTTAAATCATTGATCCCAAATTGACTCTAGAAAATAAACATTTGAAAAGATTTCCTGCTGGAAAAAGTAAATGGAAATAACAAGCTGATTGTTATTCATATGAAAAACATAAAATTAAATGTTTAACGTCTTGAGACGAGATTGAAAGAGAAGAAAAACTTGCGGAGAGTTGATTTAACGTCCTGAGACGAAACTGAAGTTGAGAAATATTGAAGAACGAGGTTGGCTCGTGTTGAAAAAAGATAGATTTTGCAGGGTTGCTGCAGAAAGTGGCGCAGGGCAAGAGAGAAAATAAGCACGGAGCTTAGTTATTTTTTCACGGAGCAAATTTGTAGCTGCAGGAGCATGTTGAAAACTGAAGAGGGAAGGCCCTTTATATAGGGGGCGGCCTAGGCTATGTCATTGCTGACTAAGTATTTGCTGCAATCTGACCTGACTTGCTTGATTAACTTCCTTTTCTGACAATTCAAGGAACCTTCCTGGAAGCTATAGAGAGATTCTAACATGACTTTCGAAGCTGACTACCATCAATGACATCCTCCAAGGCCGACTATCACACATCCAATATGACCTTGGCGCAATTTCCCTCCTTTCTGACGCAATCCATCTTGACCCGGGTCTCGGTTGTTCTACAGTGTAGCCTGATTTGCTGACAAAGTAGTCAAAATGATCCTAAATTTGAACACAAACTCCTAGGCCACGAAATTGATCATAACTTGACCATTCTTGGCCCTCAATTCGATCAAAACAGAGATCAGATTCAAAATTGACTAGACTGGGGTGGAAAGCCTCATGTCCGTAATTGAAAGAAATGCAAAAGTTGCAACCGGTGTCAGATTGAGCCCAAATTTCACCAGAAGGGTTCGAGTACCATCTTAATACCATGGGAAAAGTATTGGTCGAAATTGAGCTCTCCATCATGGTGAAATTGGTTTCACACCCCAAACTGTCCTTAATAGAAAAACGTAAATAAGTTTTTCGTCTTAAGTCAGAATGAGATGAAATTTTACCAGAATGATCTATGAGAGTCAAGGATCACAATGGCAAAACCCTTGTTGAAATCGCAACATCCTAGCCCTCTCAATTTCATCAAATTTCGCCTTTTGTCCTTAATTGAACAAAATGCAAAGTTGCATTTAATCTAATTGTGATCAAATTTGGGCATGGGCGGTTGGGACTAGGCCATATCGCGCCACATATCTAATTTAGACATGGCATTATGTATTTTATAAAATTAGCATGGTCGTCATATAAGAATTAAGTCTCCGTTAAAATTGAAGATCATGTAAAATGACTTTAATTCATTTCTGACCATCATTTATTGAAATAATTATAATTATAAAATTATTATTATTTTTCAATATTTACTGCTAATTTTCGGCCCAATTATAAGAAATTAGGAAAATAAAATTACTTTCCTAATTGAATTATGACAATGGTGGCATCAAATCTGACCTAGCTTAGGATTTTAGATTAAATCTGAGCCACACATCTTGTTCTAACATTATCAAGGACATATTTACCTCCAAGTGTAAATTGAGGAATCAACAGATGGTGAGAAGTGAGAGGATTCTGTGTTTTATATTTTGGTTCATTAAAACTATTCCAAAACAATCTGGACCCTTAGAATTTCAATTTGACACGTGGATTAAATATGTACTGATTCTCCCATCCATTTTAATGCACTGGACAAGAGCCAAATCTTCAATTTGATAGCTTGTTGTTTCACTTTTGTAAATAGAGAAGCCAATGTTATGGTACATAGGTTAACTAAGGTTGAGTCTAATCATATGTGGTGCGAGAATTTTGCTCTGGCATTTTGTAATCCTTGATTATCTTTATTATGAAGTTCATTATATTTTGAAAAAAAAATTGATTGACGGGTGATTAAATCCATTGAACCATGAATCGATCATTCTCGCTGCGTCACCCGTCCGGAGAGAGAAAAAAAATTGAGAATGTTCACGTTGTGAGAGTTCTTCTAGTATCAAATTATTAGGGATGTCAACGGGACCCGAATCCGATGGGGAACCCGATTCCCCGCCCTGACGGATGGGGAATCAATTCGGGGTACAGGGACGGGGATGGTGAATGAATTTCATTCCCCGTCGGGGTCGGGGAAGGGGATGGGGAATGCTCTCCCCACCCCGCCCCGTCCCCGAAATATATATTTTTAATTATTTATATACAATTTATATTTGTAAGTTATATTTCCTAGAGATATATAAGTATATATGTTGGACTAAAACTTAACATATATATATACATATTATGTTTATTAATAATGTGATATTTGTATTATTAATATGTATTATGTTTATTTAATGGTGTTGTATTTATTAATAATATACACTTACAATAAAAATAATGTAATAAAACTAATTGGAATAAAAAATAAATTAATTATTGTTATTAACATTATGTTTATTTAAAATTTTACAAAACATTTCATTTAATAAGATAAAAAAAAATATTTTCAATAATATAATAATATGTTATTTTATTATCAAATCCGAGGAACGGGGATTCCCCGTCCCCGTCAAATCCCCGCGGGGTAGGCGATGGGGACCTGTTCGCGTCAAAAAATCTCTTTGGAGATCTTGGTGAAAGGGTACCGAGCGTGCCAATCAATTTTGTCAAAAAATTGATAAAAAGTGCAATGAAAATTAAAAGATCAATTTTATCTTAAAAATTGAGAAAAAGGTGCAAGTAAAAATAAAAGTTCAATTTTGTAGTAAAAATTGAGAAAAAGTGCAGGAAATGTAAAGGATTGCTTGGAGTGCAGCAAACATAAAATAAATCAAAACGAGTTGCAGATCCTGAATCAAAGTCACACAAACGTGTTTAAATCATTAATTCAAAATTCAAAAACATAAAAAGGATTGCTGTAAAAAGGATATTTTCTTGATTCAAAAGGAAAAATAACAAGAAGTTGTTATTTGATTGTAGAGGAAAAGTCAATACAAGAGATGTCTTGTAAGAACAAGATTGAAAATAATAAAAAGAGAATCAAGTGTAGAACTTGATGAACAAGGTTGAAAAATAAAAATGAAAGCTCTGAGGCTTGTTGAAAAATGATAAAAAAAAGCACTGGCTTGGTTGTTTGTTGATTACTTTGAGGAGAGGTTTTTTGGAGAGGCTGCTGGAGAGTTAATTTCGTTGGAGCTGCTGTCCTTTATATAGGGGGCGGCCTGCTAGGGTTTGTTGCAATCTGACGGTCATGATTAACTCCCTCTTGATTCTGCATTATCTTCTGTATTTAATTCCTGATGTAAATCCCTTTAATTAAGGAAAATCCCACAAAATCGGCCAAGAGGAAGTCCACCACGTTTTTGACTCTCCCATGTGATAATTATCACATTTAATTGCTGAAATTTGAATTTAATTGGCTCCAAAGTCTCGGTGCAGCAAGCAGGGGTGGAAAACCAAGTGCGGAGAGGCCAAATGGTGCTGAAACTGACTCCAAATGCCACGAAACTTTAAACTTGATCAATTGGACATGGGATTAGACTAAATATCATATCACTAATGTCATATGACAAAAATCATAAAAAAATCGATTAAGGCAATGGCTTAAACCGAGCTAAAACAACCATACTGTCCTTAATTGAATAAAAGTGAAAAGTTACGAAAATGGTCAAACATGGCTCAATTCCTCCAAATAGCATCAATATTGCATGAAAACCAAGCTTTTATGCCAATGGTGAAATTTCCATGCGAAAAATGTCTCGGGATTGAATTCTGTTCTTAATTGCACAAAATGCAAGTTTTCTTCCGGGCTCGGAATGAGCTGAAATTTGGACAGAGTGTTCTTCATAATATTTGGAACAGCTTTAATAGAAGACATGTTTCCAAATTCGTTCATCTTCAACCTCAATTTCAAAGCCCTAATCCTATTGTCCTTAATTGAAAACTTGTAAAAAGTTTATTCCGGGAAGGCTTAAATCCGGTTTTAAGAGCATGGGTCGGCCTGACCCAATATGTGGAGTAAATGGGGCGGCCTTGCTGTATGAAAAATTTTAATTTCTTTAATTTCCTAATTTCCATAATTTCCATAATTAATTTAGGAATAATTAAGGAAATTAGATCAAAATTCAACTCTTTCCTTATTGAATTTGGCCTAGGGTGGACTAAATCCAACCATCCATAGGACTTTAGAAGATTAAATCTTGGCCCTTCATTGTCTACCAACATGTGCATTTACCATTTTACCAAAAATGTAAATTGTGGTATAAACAATGCCCCCCTATTTCATTAGGTATGGAGCGTAGCAAAATTGCCTAATGAAATACAAGCCCCCAATGAACTTCAAAGATTGAAATTTTATTCAACTTGGTGGCATATGACTTTGCCATCACAAGAATTATTTTGCAAGTGGCCAAAAATGAATTAAGGCCAACAAAGAAATGAAATCCAATTACCTAAAATCTAATAGCTTGTCAACTCAAAGCCATAAAGATTTGGAGATTAAAATTGATTATGGCACCGAAACATGATAATGGTGCCATTGATATAAAATTAGGGTTGGATTTAATCAAACTTCCCACGCACCAAATTGTAATTGGTCATAAAGGAAATCAAATCTTAAGAAATTGGCCTAAAACTTTTCTTTGAACTTGGGAGGATCTTCAATTTCCTTGTAATTGGTGGAACCATCAGCTTCTTCAAAATGAGGGTGGTTAGAAAGTTGCCCCCCGAGTGTAACTTCTTCATTTGCCACTTCGTTTTCATTAGTTTGCTGGTCACCATAATCATTGCTACCAACACTTGAATTCATGTCATCAATGGTGGCATCATTTATCGCTTCATCACCACTTTCAGTGTAGTAAACACTTTCGGTGCTGTCAATTTCGGTGCCATCAGTTTTGGTGCCATAATCTTCGGTGTCGTCGATTTTGGTGCCATCATCTTCTTCCATGACATTAATCAAGCCATTATCATGGATGTTAGTGGCATTATCATCATGTTCGGAGAGAATAACGGTCTTGGCACCATCTTCCTTGCCCCCCGAGTGTTCTCCATCTTCATGAGACAATTGAATTGTGGCGTCGTTGTCACCACTTTCATCCATGTCATCAATAGTAACATTAGTAACATGGGTGGTGTTGCTAGTAGTAGAAGTGGCGCCATCACTAGAATTAGTGGCACCAAATTCATCATCACCATCATTCGCATTGGTAGTGGTGTTATCAATTGTAAGTTTCTGGAGTGCGAAATCTTCGTTCGTCTCCATTTCTTTTCATGCCTTGACTCTTTTATGGAGCTCTTTTCTTCTCCAAGTCTTCTTACTTCCTTGAATAGGTTGGCTAGGGAGTTTGGGATGTTGCACCCTTTGCCATACACCATTTTGAGCTTTTGGAGGTGGCTTCATCATTCTTGGCCGAGTATTCCGCACCACACGTTCTTTATGGAAATTAACTTCCTTCTCCATGGCTAAAGCTTGAAATTCTTCTTTCTGGTGATCTGACAAAGGCCTTACCTCATGTCTTGGCCTTCTTGACCTAGGTCTGGTCGGAGTCTTTGCCGATGATTAAAACTTTGAAGCTTTCTGAAATTGCTTTGTCATGGATGGCACCATTTTGGATGAGGATGGTGCGGATGAAGAAGTGGATGGCACCATATGCCATGTCTTTCGTCCATAGTATGGAGAATGTTTTTCATGGGTAAGTTCTCTTGGTTTGGAGAACCTCTGTGCCATTCGCCTTGATGGTGCAATATTTTCTTTCTGGTAAGAAGGACTTGTATCAAAATCCAATTTTCTTTGCACCATTTTTCTTGGTGGTGGATCTTTTGAACGCACCATCTCTTGCTTTGCACTAGGTGGAGAAAACTCCAACTTTCTTCTAGAAGCAAAGTTTCTTAACGCCACTGATCTTGGAATCCATAGCCGTTCAAGTTGGTGCTCCCAACGTTTAGTCTCAGAGTTGGCATAACCATATCTTCTGATTTTGGTGCAGACATCACCATTTGCATTTTTTCCGCACCGAATGTTTTTACACTGGATCTCTCAGCACTGGCACCACTTTTTCCTCCATGGCCAAGCTTTTTGTCTTTTCTTCTTTCAACAAGCGGCCATTCTTTGGAAAATTTACCATCATCTTTTCAATAATTTCTGGTGGTTGCTGAACAAGTGTGGTAATTTGGTGCGGAGCGAACACTTGGTGCGGTGCGGTGCGATTTGTTGTTGCAACTGCCCCCCGAGTGTTGCCGCTATCACCGAGATGGCTTCTTGGATTTGTTTGAAGCCATTCTCATTTTTGGTTATTTGTTCTTGGATCATCTCTTGAAATCTAGCTTCCATTTTATTCATCACCTCTTCTAAAGAGCTAGCAAGATCACCATGAGCAGTGGTGCGGCCCTGAGAAGCGCCGTCACCATCTTAGCCTATTTCAACACCACTTTCATGTCCACGTAAGAACATGTGGTGAAAAGAAACCTGCTTTTTGACGGCATCCTTAAAAGGAGCCGTAACAATAGCAACAATAAAATGGAAAATAAAATAGAAAGGTAGAAGTAGAGTATGAAGAAAAGGTAAAATTTGACATGTCATGAAAACTAAAAATTAAACAAAAGCAGTAAAGAAAATAAACCTTTTAACAGCACCAAAATGAGATCTGAATCCTTGTGTGTCCCACCGGGCGTGCCAAAAAGAGATGTTGGTGCGCTAAGTGGGGCAAAAGTAAAAATAAAAAGAACAAAGTTGGGGATCGCCAACTTGAAAGTAAAAATCAAGAAAAACAAGAAAAAATCCTTTTAACCACACCGAGATGAGATCTGAATCCTTGTAGTCCCACCGGACGTGCCAAAAAGAGATGTTCGCGCCAAAAAATCTCTTTGGAGATCTTGGTGAAAGGGTACCGAGCGTGCCAATCAATTTTGTCAAAAATTGATAAAAAGTGCAATGAAAATTAAAAGAACAATTTTGTCTTAAAAATTGAGAAAAATGTGCAAGTAAAAATAAAATTTCAATTTTGTAGTAAAAATTGAGAAAAAGTGCAGGAAATGTAAAGGATTGCTTGGAGTGCAGCAAACATAAAATAAATCAAAACGAGTTGCAGATCCTGAATCAAAGTCACACAAACGTGTTTAAATCATTGATTCCAAATTCAGAAACATAAAAAGAATATTTTCTTAATTCAAAAGGAAAAATAACAAGAAGTTGTTATTTGATTGCAGAGGAAAAGTAAATACAAGAGATGTCTTGTAAGAACAAGATTGAAAATAATAAAAAGGAAATCAAGTGTAGAACTTGATGAACAAGGTTGAAAAATAAAGATGAAAGCTCTGAGGCTTGTTGAAAAATGATAAAAAAAAAAGCACTGGCTTGGTTGTTTGTTGATTACTCTGAGGAGAGGTTTTTTGGAGAGGCTGCTGGAGAGTTAATTTCGTTGGAGCTGCTGTCCTTTATATAGGGGGCGGCCTGCTAGGGTTTGTTGCAATCCGACGGTCCAGATTAACTCCCTCTGATTCTGCATTATCTTCTGTATTTAATTCCTGATGTAAATCCTTTAATTAAGGAAAATCCCACAAAATCGGCCAAGAGGAAGTCCACCACGTTTTTGACTCTCCCATGTGATAATTATCACATTTAATTGCTGAAATTTGAATTTAATTGGCTCCAAAGTCTCGGTGCAGCAAGCAGGGGTGGAAAACTAAGTGTAGAGAGGCCAAATGGTGCTGAAACTGACTCCAAATGCCGCGAAACTTTAAACTTGATCAATTGGACATGGGATTAGACTAAATATCATATCACTAAGGTCATATGACAAAAATCATAAAAAATCGATTAAGGCAATGGCTTAAACCGAGCTAAAACAACCATACTGTCCTTAATTAAATAAAAGTGAAAAGTTACGAAAATGGTCAAACATGGCTCAATTCCTCCAAATAGCATCAATATTGCATGAAAACCAAGCTTTTATGCCAATGGTGAAATTTCCATGCGAAAAATGTCTCGGGATTGAATTCTGTTCTTAATTGCACAAAATGCAAGTTTTCTTCCGGGCTCGGAATGAGCTGAAATTTGGACAAAGTGTTCTTCATAATATTTGGAACAACTTTAATAAAAGACATGTTTCCAAATTCGTTCATCTTCAACCTCAATTTCAAAGCCCTAATCCCATTGTCCTTAATTGAAAACTTGTAAAAAGTTTATTCCGGGAAGGCTTAAATCCGGTTTTAAGAGCATGGGCCGGCCTGACCCAATTTGTGGAGTAAATGGGGCGGCCTTGCTGTATGAAAAATTTTAATTTCTTTAATTTCCTAATTTCCATAATTTCCATAATTAATTTAGGAATAATTAAGAAAATTAGATCAAAATTCAACTCTTTCCTTATTGAATTTGGCCTAGGGTGGACTAAATCCAACCATCCATAGGACTTTAGAAGATTAAATCTTGACCCTTGATTGTGTACCAACATGTGCATTTACCATTTTACCAAAAATGTAAATTGTGGTATAAATAGGACCTAATTTCATTCCCCGTCGGGGACGGGGATTGAGTTGCAAAGTCGAAGCCGGCGACGGATAGTATACCTCCCGCATATTTCCCGCCCCGTTAACATCTCTACAAATTATCAATCAGTCATCAATCAATATCATCAATAAAATAATATCAGTATTAAAATTTCTTAACTGATTTTGTTGTGTTCCTTATAAAAGCAAAAATCTTAAAAAGGGATATCCTGCTTGGATACCTTATTAACGCTTTTATCCAATTGACTTCAGCAAAAATCATTGTCCGCCTGTCGGTCCTGAGCAATTCTGACATGCATGCATCTCATTTGAAACCATTTAACTCAGCAAATGAGCTATAGCCACGTTGCATTTAATTCGATCTTAGCTATCTAAAGGATAAAAGTGGGATTTCCTTAATTAGTAGCGATAGAAGTTATGAGATTCAGACAAAGGCAGTGTTTGATAAAAAAAAAAAAGACAATGGCAGTGCAGTTTTGAGAAAATACTAGTATGTTGTAGAGAATCAAAGATCTATTATTGCAGTTATGACGGTTAGGTGCAAACGAGTAAGTGCTGGGTCAAATACGTGGCACCTTGTATCATCTGTCGCTTTCTTTATGGTACAACTTGTTTTTTAAGTTTTCTTTTTTGACCCGCATTCATCTCTTGTTTTATTAAAAACACATATTTTTCTCTTTAGAAAATTTTATATAAAAGGTCCTTTTCTTTACCATCTTTTCAATGAAGGATACTTTTTTTGAGACAATTATTGTTGGAGGTGACTATCCTAAATTTAATTAAAACTTTATTTGCTATTTTTTGAGAGGTAAAAATACATTTTTTTGTATAATATAAATAAAAAAAATTAAGAAAATAAAATTAACTCATAAAAATTAAGTCTAAGTAAAAAAAAAAAAATTTATATATTAGAATAATTTAGAGCCCGGTTAGAATTGTTGCCATTTGCAAATCACATGAAAATCGTGTTTGGTATGGTGTTTTTATTTTCAATTTTTTTTAAACAATGCTCATGTTTTGGAAAGGCTAAATAGATTTTTACTCCCTGAACTTTGCAAAATTAGGCCAATTTGTCCCCTAAATTAATAATTGCGCCACAATACACCCTTAATTTACAAAATCTGGTCAAATTGCCCCTTATCATCAACGTCGTTAGTCACGTGACGGCACATGATTAACGGTTCTGTCAACTCCCCTGTTATGTGTTGACGTGGCCATTTTATGATGACGTGGAAAATCCACGTCAGCTAATGTGGGTCCAAAAAAAAATTAATAATAAATGAAAAAAAGAAAATAAAAAGATTTTATAAAGTCGAAATGGCCGCGTTAGCACATAACATGGGAGTTGACAGAACTGTTAGTCACGTGGCTTCACGTGCACGTGAGTAACGGCATTGACTGTAAAGGACAATTTGGCCTGATTTTATAAATTAAAGGGGTATTTTGGCGTAATTATTAGTTCAACGGGTAAATTGACCCAAATTTACAAGTTCAGGGGCAAAAGGGCTATTTAGCAGTTTTGGAAAAAGTTGGAAGCAAAATTTTGTTATTTACAACTTTTTTCAAACATCTTGACGATATAAAAACATGGAGCTACAATGATTTTTTATGAGAGTCCAGCTTTGAATCCTACCTAGCACTAGAGCTGGCAAATTGAATCCAAAACCCGAAATCTGCTCGAATCCGTCCGAGGCCGAACCCGAAATTACCCGAGTTGACCAGAAAAGTCAACGTCCCGAATCCGTCCGAACCTGAACCCGAAATTACCCGAGCCCGAAAATACCCGAAGCAGAACCCGACCCGAGACCGAGCTCGATCCCGACCCCAGCCCGAACCCAAATAATTTGAATTTAATAATAATTTATAAAATAAAATATTTTATTGGTTAGAAAAAAAAAACATATTTCCTTTTAATATTAAATAAAATTATTATATATATGAATATAATTAAATTTATATAGTAATCATCACAATTAAATGATTCATTAATCAATATAAAAAGTACTAAACTACCAAATATATATAATTTGATATATATATAATTAAATATATATATATATATATATATAACTTATATAACTTAAAGCAAAAGACTAAAAAGTACCTTATAACTAATTAAAGTATAATTAATTAAATACATGAAATTTTAATTTTTTTTAAACAAATAAAGAGTCTACAGAAGCAAAGGTTTAAACCGAAAGTTCTATCCTTATTCAATCTAGTCCCTTATTATAGTTCAGTTCAATCCCCAAAATTCTTTAGTGGTTCAATTAAGGGTCTATCAGCTTTTAATTTGTTTAATTTGACTTTCATTTTAATTATTTGTTTAATTTAATGCTTAATTTGTTTTAATTTGCAATAATTTAGAATTGATTAGCATTGATTAATTTAAATTAGTAATAAAGTATATGTATTTTATATTTAATTCAATTAATTTAAATGTTGCATGCCACTTAATAATGGTCGATGACCGTAGTCTTTCTGAAGAAGGGTTTTCATTTTTCAACGAGTGGTCGAGTTTTCAAAACTCTCTGAATGTCTCTATGGATGAGACTGTCTCTATCAGCTTTTAATTTGTTTAATTTGACTTTCATTTTAATTATTTGTTTAATTTAATGCTTAATTTGTTTTAATTTGCAATAATTTAGAATTGATTAATTTAAATTAGTAATAAAGTATATGTATTTTTTATTTAATTCAATTAATTTAAATGTTGCATGCCACTTAATAATGGTCGATGACCGTAGTCTTTCTGAAGAAGGGTTTTCATTTTTCAACGAGTGGTCGAGTTTTCAAAACTCTCTGAATGTCTCTATGGATGAGACTGCTCTTTCGTTATTAATCATTTGTTAATAATTTTTAACAATTATTCAATCTTTATATATATTGATAATAATGTTATATTATATTATTATATTATATATTATCAATAAACTTATAATATAAAAGATAAAATAATTATTTTTATTTAAAAAAATCTTTAAAAAGAGCTTACACTTGAACCGGGATGAGTCGGATCCAGATCGGACTCTGAATATCGAATCGAAATCAAACTCGAGCCCGAACCCGACCCGAGCCTGAACCCGAACCCTACCCGAGACCGAACCGAAAAATACCCGAACCTGACATAACCCGAGCCCGAAAATACCCAAACCCGACTTAACCCGAGCCCGAAAATACCCGAACCCGCCCGAGCCCGCCCAATTGCCAGCTCTAGCTAGCACACATTTAATTTTTTCTTTATTTTTCCCCTCAAATAGTCAAAGCTCATCAGTCATCACTCATCTCTAGGGATGCAAGTGGGTAGTGGATAATAGGGTACCTAGTACTACTCGACCCGATTAAGTAAGGTTAGGGTATTGTATAATAGGGTTAGGGTAGGGTACGAGTAGTGATTTTAGTACCCGTGACGAGTTCGGGTAGGGTACGGGTAGTGACCTTAGGATACCCACTACCCGAACCCGGTTACTAATTAATTATTTTAATATTAAATTTTTATTTATATATTATATTTTTACTTAAAAATTACTCATAATTAATCTAATTAAAATTTGTTTATTGTTAAAAATATAATTTTTAACTTTGTTTTACAATTATACAAGTTAATTTTAATTTATTCATTTAATTTTAATCTATTTATTATTATTTAATTATAAAGTAAAAAAAATATTCGGGTTTTTTATCGGGTTAGGATAGTTAACGGGTAGTTTATATTTTATACGGGTAGGGTACGGATAGTAATTTTAAAAATAACCGGGTAGTTATAGGGTTCGGATACCCTAGAAAATAATATAATTAGAGTACGGATACCTCAAAATTCACGAATACCCTACCTGATTACATCCCTACTCATCTTGTAAATTGTAATCAATCAAACTCTCCTTCTTCCTTTTTCCTCTTTCCTCTCACCTTCTCCAAAACTCCATCTCTCCCTTTTTTTTTTTTTTTTTACGTGGTAAGGGGTTATTTCTACATTTTCTCTCTCTCTATTCTTTATAACTCTTTTCACATATTATGTGAAATTCCATCTTCATTACTTTTTTTTTGTTCTTTTGGCCATAATGTTCGTATTACTTTTTTTAGATGAAATTTTAGTTGGGTTATTATATTATATATGAGATAAAATTAGTTGATTGTTTCAATGGTTTAGGATTTCGGGCGAAAAAAAGAATGGTTTAGGATCTCTCCATTTTCTTTTCTTTTTATATTGGTGATGGTAGATGCAAAAGCCATTACCGGTTGATGCAAACTTGCTTTTAGGAGTGATTCCTGGATTTAGGCCTATATTATGACTCTCTCCTCCTCACATTGAACCAATTTGAAGTTTTTTGAAAAAGAATTTTGAGATTTTGAAAAAAGAAATTAAAAAAAAGGACTTTGATATGAAATTATTAATATATTGATTGATAAAAGAAAACGAGACTTTGATACAACTAAAATTGAATTTTGAGAAAGAAAAGATAATCATTTAATACAAGCAGGGTGGCATGTGGTTGCGCTGCAGTCATTTTTTTATTAGGGCTATATTTTTTTTAGTTGTTTAAGTCGGTTAATAAGAAGATATTGCATTGGCTGTAAGTTAATCAGTTAGGAGAAACTCATACATCAAAATAAATAATTCGCATATATAAAGCAAAACACATGACATCTCTCTCATTCTAAAAGTGCATTACTACTCTATTTCTAGGTAATTCATCAAAATAAAACTAATATTTTACTCATCCATATCTAGATAATTCATCAAAATAAATCTAATATTAATTGTTGTTTGAAATGTATGTTGATTATCTAAAAAACATAGTACGCTGCAGTCATTTTTTAATCTTGATTGCATTTGTCAAATTGATAGGCTCGGGTATGTGGAAGAATTTGGCTTCTGATAAGGAAGGCCTAATTTTTTGTAGTCAAAGAGCATGTATAGTTGTCGTAGGAAAATTGAATTAGTTAAGAGCATTTGCAGGAGCATATGTAATTTACACAATGCATCACAAAATGATTGTACATAGCATTGGCTAACTGTGCTTCTGGAAATGTGGAAATATACTAAACATAAGCAACTAATAGAAAACTCAATAAAAAGGAAGTCGAATGATAAATAAAAAAAAAACTTTTTGTAAAATAAAAGAGGAATAAGGAAATGTTAAATTTAAATATCAAATAATATAATCAACAAATAAATCCAAATTTACCTCAAAATGTTGCGGTGAGAAGTGAAAGCTCCCCACTTTAGGTTATGTCATCCTAAGGCACTGCTAAATTAAATGGAAGGATCTTATCAACGTTCACCTGGAAATTTTAGGAAACAGAGCGGAGTCCATGTGAAACCAATTCAGAGAAATGTTAGGGAAGAAGAAATCCATCCAAATAGAAATGAAGACGAAAGGAAAACAGAACTGGAATGTCAATAGCGTACCCATTAATCAACAATTATTGCAGCTACATTTATAAAACCAATCCTTTGGAATTTCGGAAGAGGAGTTGAACCTGTAAATCCTAATATCCACACACAATTAATATGTAATTAAAACATACTAAATCATAAATATAAAAATAGTAAATTACAAAAAAGGGCAGCAGGAAAAGTAAGGGAGCAAATTCATCGATGGCCTTTTTAGTCACCCGAAAAGTACGAAAAGACCAAAAAAGCCAAAAGGAGGCACCACATTAATCCTCAATTTGGCCTTTAAGTAATTTCCATAGTCACTAAAAATAATATATAATATAATAAATATATATATATATACTGTAAGTGTAATATTTAGACTCCATAAACAAGTTAACGAGATTCTTGCCAAAAAAAAAAAACAAGTTAACGAGATGACACATATCTCATCCCTTAATTAATTTTGTATTTAATAGTATTAACAACTATTTCCTAACCTACATGTGTAGTATGTTAAACTCCACTGTCACTATATTGCATAATTTTCCAAAAAAGGCAACAATTCATTACCAATCAAATGTGTTTAGTGTTTTCAATTTTATGAAATACACAACAATTTGTGTATCCAAAGTATTACTATAATTGCTAAATTGAGTTTGTTGAGTTGGTAAGGTTTCGAACTTCTAATTAAAAGGTTTGTATTCAATTCTTGATAATCATTGATGGGTGATATGTAAGTCTCACTATAGGCCCTCCTCCTTGAGTTTTGTTGCATGCTTTAACCCTCAAGTGGAGCAGCCTCCCTCTCACTAAACTTTTTCCGGACAAAAAAAAAAGAGAATTTAGATAATTAACTTTTAATTAGGTTTTGGATATTTTTTTAAAGAAAAAAATTAGGTTTTGGATATTTCAAAATTAACGGGCACTTACCTACCGGCTACCGACATTCTGACATGGGAAAATAATAAAATTGGGGCAACAAAAAGAAATTAAGGATAATTACAAGGGCGGAGGATGTAAAATTACAAAAATCTAAGCCAATTTTGTCTCATCCCGACTTTTCCAGCGTCTTCACTCCTCTGTGTACTATAAACCTCAGTTCTCCACTCCAACTCCAACTCCAACTCCAACTCCAACTACCACCTGCAACCTACAACACACTCTCGCAGAGTCAAACCCCAAAACCCGAAATCGGAATTCCAATCTTAAAGTGAAAGGCAATCATGCTCGGGGACCTCTGCTCGTGCCCATGTTTCGATTCCCGGAGCTCCGATGATACCGAAGTGGATCGAGACCCGGTCCTGCTTGTCTCCGGTATTGGAGGGTCCATTCTTCATTCAAAGAAGAAGAAGTCCAAAATCGAGACCCGGGTTTGGGTTCGGATCATGTTTTCTGATGTGGCGTTTAAGAAGAATATCTGGTCTCTTTACAATCATGAAACTGGTATTCTATTTGTTTGTATATTTTTTTTTTCATTTTGTGCTTGCATTGCAATATGCATTTCTTTTACGTACTGAAATTTCTCTTCTTTTTCGAGTTTTGGGTTTTCTTTTTGTTTGAATTTAGTTCCTCTAAAAGCGGGAGAAAAAGGGCTGAACTATTTTTGACATGTTTGAAAGCTTGAAATTGGGATATGCTTACCGTTTACTGAATTTTCCTTTTGATACTGGATTGGTGTAAATAGTAATCGTTACTTATTAGTTTAATTACTTTTGTTTTTGGTTTGTCTACATGAAGATTCTTTGCCGTAAAAGCATTGAAGTTGATTCCTTTGCTATTTTCAGGTTATACTGAATCATTGGATGATAACATTGAGATTTTGGTCCCAGATGATGATTATGGGCTATATGCAATTGATATCTTAGACCCCTGTTGGGTAAAAATCAGCTCCTCTTCAATAATTCTTGCCAATTGCAATATATTCCTTGCTAAATTTGATGAAAAAATGTACTTCTTTAAGCACAATGAAATGTTCTGTTTGCATTCTTCTTCGTAAAAAAACGAGAATACCGCTATTGGAGACTATGACTATGATCTTGAATACTGGTTCTCCCCTTGTTCTGATGGTTGGTTGAACACATATGAACTTCATGGACAAGGGTTCGAGTCCCGATGGAAAATCATCATACTACCATGACCTGAATCAAAACTATAATATATCTATTAAGAATTTTTAAACAAGGTGGATGGTATTCAAGATCCTTGACAAACTATTTTGCTCATTGTTTGCTTTCTAAATTCACTTCTAATCTAGATGTATGAAAAGTTTATTGAAAGGCATCACAGGATCCTAACAACCTGTGGCAATTATTGATTTCATATTTTTAAATCAAACACATGATAGCAAATGTTCAAATTCATCTTTGCGGTTTGATCAGAAGTTATTTTAGTTGCTGAATGTTGATTCAGAAGGTTTTTTCGTACTCCTTGTCTGAATCTGGAAGAAGTGTTCTAAGAAGAGGACCAGCCCTTCTTCCTAAAGACATGTATCACATAAATTTGATACTCAGGCTAGAAATCTTAAAGAGTGTGTTCAGACAGATCAACTGCATATGCTTTGTACTCTGCTCCACAAGCCATATTGGCTGAACTAATTGCAGTGAATTTGAAACTCAAAGGGTTGGCTTGGTAGGAATTGTTAAGTTTAATCTCCATTCCTCCATACGAGACTTCATTGTTGGTCAAATAGTATGATGAAAAAGTTATGCTAATCATCATTTTAGTTCAGTTTATTTTAGTCTTGATCTCTTATGGATTTTTGATACCATATTTCTTGATCCTCCAGCTGGTAAAGCTTCTACATATGTCAGACGTGTATCATTTCCATGATATGATTGATATGCTGGTTGGATGTGGGTATAAGAAAGGGACCACATTGTTCGGATATGGTTATGATTTCCGCCAAAGCAATAGGTATCTCATTTCAACTGCTAGAATTTTTGGGGTTGAGGTTATGTCTTTGAGTTTAAAGAACGGCTCTATATCTAATTGTGTTTATACTCTTATCATGCTCCGAAAGTTACTTGAACTTTCTTGATCTTGCTATAAATAGGTTTGATTTCATGGATTCATGTTAACTGTTGGCAGGATTAGCAAATTAATGGAAGGTCTTAAAGTTAAGTTGGAAACCGCATACAATGCTTCTGGAGGAAGAAAAGTTAATATTATCTCACATTCGATGGGAGGACTGTTGGTGCTATGTTTCATGTCGCTTTACAATGGTGTATGCAGTTCTTTTTCTCTTGGTGACTAGTTGAAATTCAACCATCAACTTAATGTTTGCTTGCAGAAAAAAAATGAACTGCCACTGAAATTCATATTGTTCAATGGGACTACCACCAATCTGTTTCATTGATAGAAGTAATAAGTTAATTGTTCACTGGCAGGTATTCTCCAAATATGTAAATAAGTGGATCACCATTGCTTGCCCTTTTCAAGGTAATTTCCTTCATGTCAAGCATTTGACTTAAGAACATGCACTTTGCAGCTCTTTTAGGGGAATCTTAGGCATATAGGATGGGCGTTAGTTGACAAAAAATTCTACAACGGAGCCCTAATAAAATAAATTGTTAATTCTTGAATCAATATTCTCAGTTTTTTTGACTTATTAAGGCTCTTGATTTTTTCTTCCAGGAACAGATATTCATCTAATTATCGATGAATCTCTATTGATGCTCTATTACATTGCTTTTTAGCGGATGCTTCATAGACCTTACATATTAGAATCCTATATCATCCTATATCATTCTAGCATTCTAATGTTTTAATATGGATTGCTACTGGATTTCGTGAGAAAATTATTCCAAATTTTACCCGTCTTCTTCCATATGTGTTAGCAACAAATTATTCTATTTGCCCTTTTATGTGGTTTTTATCATGCTAAATTTATTAGGTGCCCTTATATATCATGGTTTTAAGGTTGACTTTGTGCAATTGCTCAACTTAGAAAGTGCTAGTAAGCCATGACTAGTTTGATTCACCTAGGCTCATTTTTTTCTGGCCCACATAAATGGCTCAGTTTGGTAGATGCTTTTTCATTCTGCTTCTTTGGCAAAAATTGAATGGAAAGGATAAAAGAAAATGTACAAAATGAATAAAAACTAAAAAAATAAAAAATGAAGACAAAATGCTAAAAGCAAAAAGCAAAAGTGTGTGCCAATAGAGCCTAAATATCCTTTTCCATACCGCCTGGTCTCATGTGGAGGTATATGAAGGGATCTATATCTCAAATATCTAGCGAAAAGGGGTAATCCTGTAATGTTGTTCCTTAATGACAATTTTTGAAGTTTCAAAATTTCCCCCTCCATCCAATCTTTTATATCCAATCAGTTATTTTGATTCTGGAATATGCTTAACAGGTGCCCCAGGATGTATCAATGATTCTCTCTTAACTGGATTGCAGTTTGTTGATGGTTTTGAAGCCTACTTCTTTGTAAGAAGGTGGACGATGCATCAACTGGTAATTTCTAAATTTATAGAAGTTGCCCCTGTATATGACCAATGGATTTTTTTGACTATCATGAAGAATCTTAAAAGCACTGAAGGTGGATAACATTTTACATTAAGTGCTTCTCTTCTTTGTTGCTGGTTGGATCAGCAATAAATTTAACCCACTGAGTATTCTGTTAATGCAAGGTATTTATCTAACCTGCATTCTTAGGGATTTAATTGCACTAAGAAATTAAATTGAGGATGTCCATATTAGTGAAGCTACTGGTTCCATTAAGTTCAATGTCTGTCTTGAAGCTATAGTTGGAAAATGACGTCATATGCTGGCATTTTTGGGCAAAGTTGGGTTAGAAAAGTGGTTACATCTGAAAAGTCTGTTTGTCTGAAGGGAAATATCTTCTTCTTTTTCTTTTTTCTTTTTTTTTTTCCTTTTTTTTCTTTTCTTTTTTCAAATATAGAAATATAATGAGAAATATAAATTTTGACTAACAAATGCGGTTTGGCACGCTGGAGTTTTGGGTAAGAGAGTATGTGGTTACATTGAAAAGCCTGTTTATATTAAGGGAAATATATATAGAGAGAGAAATGTAAAAGTTGGACTAAGAAATGCTGTTTGGCAAGCTCAATTTTTGGGAAAGGCAAACATGGTCTTTTCTGATTAATAATAATATGAAATTTTGGAAATGAAAGTCAAACAGATGCTGACTTAGTCTTACTTTGGGTAGATGAACTAAATAGCCATGTACGCTACATGCTGTAGAATTTTATAGTAGCACAACCACTACCAATGCCACTGCAAGCACCACTCAAATTACTATGGTGGACCATGTTTTTGCTTCGACTTATCCATTGGTTTCAACTGCTCTAGTACTTGTGCAGTGAAAATGGAAGTCATGAACTTTGTAGGTTTATAAGACATGCAAGTGATTCTTTCTTATGATCCAAATATTTTCATGACAGTCTACTTGATTGTTAAGGCTGATTTTTCATTTTCTCTACATTATTTTGAATACATTTACAGCAATTAAGGGAATAAATATGGCAAAAATGTATTTATTGTTCGGTACTTTCAGCTGGCTTTTATTTTTTATTTTTTTTCTTGTGTAGTTGGTTGAGTGCCCATCAATCTATGAAATGTTGCCAAATCCATACTTTAGTTGGAAAAAGCAACCAGAAATTTATGTTTGGCGAGGGTACTCTGAAGATGGGGAAACTTCTACCATACTGGAGTCCTACGATTCTACTGAAAGCATCTATCTCTTCAAAGAAGCTTTGAAAAATAATGAGGTAATTACCTTTGCTTTCCATTTAGCTTGAGAACACTAATTATTGAAATGAAATGTCTTGAAACCTTTTTGTTGCACAACTCCCTCCTCTCTCTCCTTTTCATTGTTTGTTAAAAGTAATTATCACACTCAACCTGTCAAGTCATCGGTTCTTCACAACTGATGTCTGATCGAATTCTGCTTTCCTGGGGTTTTCTTTTCGATGACAACTATGGTTGATGTTACATTTTGATTTATCATTTTTTTTTCCTTCAGGGGTTTACCCACCTGAAAGATAAGAAAAATGTACTTTGATATTGGAAACATGCATGCCAATTTATAGCGGGTCTTGATCTCTTCACATTGATATAGTCTGCTTCGAATCTTATTATTAAGGATACCTATGGGAGCTGAACTAAGGTTAGAGAAAATCATGACTACAATAATAGTTCAGGGGATTGGAGGGACGAGGGAATATCAGTTAAGGGGTGGACGGCTTTGGCCCACTGGTGGAAGATTTGGCTATGAGTTAATTCTTTATTCATCCAATACAAGACATTGGTGCCAGTCTAGCTGTCATCTCTCCCTCATTTCTTCCACTCCCCTTTTCTCTCTATCCTCCTACGATTTTCCTCTTCTCGATTTGATTTGTTTCTCCTTTTAAATTTCTTAATGCTTCTTGAGAATTAATTATTTCTTAATTCAAAAATAAAACCATTAAAATAATAATCAGAAATGAAAAAAAAAGAAAAAGAAGTAAAGATGAGTTGGCATTTTCGTACATGTCGCATTTTTGTTGGCTATTTTTTGTTGCCTTACCCATTTGATAAGGTTAATTATAAGATTAAATATTTTCAACGAAGTAAAGCTACATTCAAAATTTTAAACTTTAGGTGCAAAATCCACTGTTTCACTGTAGTTCTTGAATAAAGCATGTAAATAACCCTTTTCAATTCAAGAAGGTAATTGCTTACTTTGAGCAGGTTTCTTACATCTAAGGTGTCAATATTTTCTACTACAACTTGCAATTCACATGTTACTATAAAATTTTTTCTCTTGCTGCCACAACTGATGTTTGTCCTGTCATATGTAATAGAAATCCTAACTGTAACTCTAGATATAATTACTAATTCCTTACTGGATCTGGTAAGCAACTTATGTCTATTCAGGCTGCTTTGTTTCAAATTTTAGTCTTGGTGTTGCCAAAATTTTTAGGAGTTTGTGATTGTTCTTTCACTTTCTTCTGTGCACTTTCTATAGTCTAATCTGTAGTTATTATTTTGCCTATTTCTGACACTTTTTTCTTTGGTGCTGATGCAGTTGGATTATAATGGGGATAAAATAGCTCTACCATTCAACTTTTCTATTCTTAATTGGGCTGCCGAGACACGCAAACTTATCAACAACGCTAAACTACCAAGTGGGATTTGCTTCTATAACATTTATGGGACATCTTTTGACACGCCATTTGATGTTTGGTATGTGATTTTGTTTTATTTTTTGGCCAAATGGTATGTGATTGAATCGCTTTGTTCAGTTAAGATTTTTGTTTAATATGAGGGCATTTGAGAGGCTCATGGGTCTATACACTATGAATGAGAAAGTTAAATGTGACAACCAGCAATTTAACTAAAATGAAAATTCAAGTGTTCCGGTTTTGAGATATTTTAACTTCAATGGGGAACTTAGCATGTACTTAACTGACATTTAGAGAGATTACCAGGTTGTTGATAAATGGTGTTATATTCTGCATTCTCATTGGTGTTTATTAAAGATTTAGCTTCCTTATATTTTGCCAATTGTTTTTCATTTTTCTTATGATTTCATTTTGGTTGCTGCATTTTTAGTTTATTGCCCATAGGATAAGATCTACACAAAAGGCAGAGCAACAATTTCTGTTGTAGCTATCAGTTGTTGAAGTTAATAGTAAGTAATGATTGCATGGACTCAACGGAAGTTACCTTGGAACCACAAGGTGGCATAATTACAACCATAGTATTAAAAATACCTAAATGATAAAAATAAATAATTTTTAGGGCTTACTCTATAAATTTATTATTTATTATTTTTATAATTAAAGAAAATTGTAAATTTGTAGATAAACAAGCCACCTATCAGTTCCATTATAATTCACAAAGAAAAAAGTCTGACATCATATTTCAGTGTATTGTGGTCTTATATCTAGGTTGGACATTCTCAGCTCCTGTTGAAGGATGAATTGGTAAGATATACTCAACTTGCATACGAGGCCAATTCCAACTCAGAGTGATGATGAGAGATCCCTCTAAACACCTGCACTCACATGAAACACACTAAATAACCTCCAAAAAACAGAAAAATGAGTATGCGTAACCCCATAACAAGTAGGGCAACTGGGTGAATAGGCAGAACCTTGTTGTTATATACCGTGTTAAAAGCATCCCATTTAGAACATAATTAGCTACAGGATTGGAGACCATGCTTGAACACGAGGTCAGCATAATACCGAATATTGATTTGTTGTGCAATAGTGTTAATAGTGAGGAATTTTACAATTGATTCATATGTTTTGATTGGAAGATGCTATTTGCCCCAACACATTTGTATAACTATTTGTCTAACGTGATGTGGCAAAAGTCTATTGGTTCAATTACTTTAAACATGCATTTATGAATAGTTTATCTACCTATAAATTGGTTGATGTGTCCTTGAATTTGTCATGTAAAACTTTTGCTGCAAAAGTTTGTATAATTGCATTTCTCAATTTATATTAGTTACACAATTTTAACTGGTAACGTATGTGTGATGATTGCTAGATGTTAATTTAATTGTCATTGTTAGCTATGCAACAGAATACTGAAAATGCATTTCAGAAATATACAAAGGTTGACTTCGGCAGTTTTAAAGTTGGATGATTCCTCCCCATCTGCAATTGTATAAAAAAATGGGGGCTAATAATTGATATCGATATTTTCACCCTTCATTTGGAAGAAGAAATTGAAATTCAAGTTTTAAAGACTGGCTTGTTAACATGATTTTATTATTTATTTATTTTGCAGTTACGGTACAGAAACATCACCAATTGGCGACCTGTCAGAAATATGTCTCACAATGGTGAGTTGTGTCTTTTTTCCTTAATTTATAGCATCAACTTCCATTTGGCAGTAAACAATTTTGACCCTTAGCCTGTGATTTGAACCATAACAATTTTGCTACTTAAATCTAGATTGTTGTTAATGGCCAAAAGAGAAAAAAGATCTAGATTGTTAATTTCTTTGGCAAGGAATCTAAATTGTTATTTTAGTCTGTCTTATAAATTATAATGTATATCCCAGGTTTTACTACTTGTTTACTTTTTTTGAACCCTAGAATTTCCCAGTTTGCTCAATATTCATCAAAATCAAGTCATCACCCTCTGTATCCTTACTGTTATTCTACTTTGATTCAGCCTCAATACACTTATGTGGATGGAGATGGAACTGTTCCTGCAGAATCAGCAATGGTACTTTCTTTAACTATTCATTAGATGCTTATGTTTACCTAAAGTTTAACTGGGAGCATTTCATTTGCTAGTTTTTTTTCACTACAATCCTACAATTATCCAATCACAACAAAGAATTATTTAGGGTTCTACTATTTAAAAGTTCAGCTTTCATAAACATTTTGATCGATCCTATAAAATTCTGATTTGTGATAGCTTAATTTATCATAGTAATCAAGTGAAAAATTAAGATGTTCCTTGCAATGATGCAAATTCAGTAAGTCATTCTTTCTTAGACAGATTTTATTTGTTATGCACCTGCAGAAAATGTTGGCTTTAGTGACTTGGCACTGGAGAACATTAAATAAATTAAAAGACTAATTAGCTTACCTATTTGTAAATATTTGTTGGTCAATAACATATTTCAAAAAAGGGGACCAGAAAAAATCAGTAGTATCTCATAGTTTGACAGCTACTATTGTTAAAAAAACAATAGGGAATACAACATTTCATTCAAAAACCCATCTTAATATCTTCCATATATCAAAATGTTCACCATATAAATCCTAAATATATTTAAGAATGTTCATATTTCTTTCAGTAACAACCTACCATATACTGCATCATGACATGAGAAGTAGGATCACTGTTGCATTAAAGATAAAGGAATTATAATTAATCGCATAGCATGAGTAGGTGCAGTTCTTATATATCCTGGGTCGCCTATGGGTTTTTCAAATTTTGCATATCGAAAACAAATATTCATTATTCGTAATGTAGTTTCTGAATCCTTATGTAACTTATTGATTGGGATTGAACAGAGCCTGATTGGGATTGAACAGAGCCTTTTATCTCTCCTTTCTCTCATTCTACTGCCTATGTATTCATGATTACTTTGCCTTGTATCAGTGATATGTTATTTACGCTAAGCTTATAATTTTGAGGCAATAGAGGTCAAAGTCATGATTCTCATTTGATAACTATTACTGTTCCATCTGGTATTTTTATTATCCAAGTGGAATTCTTCATTACTAATGAACCGTTATAATGAACACTATTTTATCATGCATCTACCTTTACCCATATATAATTTTTTCTATCTTTCAGGCGGATGGATTTGCTGCAGTTGAGAGAGTTGGAGTCGCTGCCAGTCATCGTGGACTTTTATGCGACGAAACTGTATTTGAATATATAAGAAAATGGTTAGGTGTTGAGCAGAAGATCAAAATCAAGAAGCACTTGAAGACTTCGAAAGTGGCAAATGCTTCTTCAAACTAGAATTTGAGATGTATTAAATTACTATTACTATATATTACCTTTTAATTGCTTGGGCCTGTAACTTTTATGTTGTAGTATATTCAATACAATTCATAATTATGCAAATAAAACCAAATTACAGAACTCAACTTCAGTCTACCATTATCAATATCCAGAGTCAATATATTCATGTATGGTATCATGTTTCTGAAACTATTCTATTGCATGGACATAGACCTTTCAAAAGTTGCCCGACCCGATAAACCTGAAAATGAACTTTTCCGATCTTGTTTGGTCAGAAAAAGATGAACTCACCCAATCCGAAGCTTTGATTGAATAGAGCTAATAAGTTTGATATATAGGCTAACTTGAAAATTGCTTCGACCGCAAGTGACTTAAAATCTTAATAACATGAAGTCCAAACCGGAACTCGAAATACATATTACCCGAGGTCTAAAATTTCAAAGTCCAAACCGGAACTCGAAATACATATTACCCGAGGTCTAAACCTGAAATTTCGAAATGAATGAATCGAGTAAACTTTTTAGCCCAAAATCACTTCAAATCTCAAAATGAATGAATCGATTAAACTTTTGGGAGAATTCCACTTGAGTGTATTGAAATATAAAAAAATCAATGATTGGTGGCATATGTGAAAAAAATTAATTTTTGGTGTAATGATTCTTATTTGGTGTAATGGTATATTTTTTAGTGTAATGAGAATTTTTAGAAAATGCCAAAAACACCCACTAATAGTTTTACTATTTTCTTTTCTCTAATCTTCATTTTTTAGGACGAAAATAAGCCACCAAATTCTGACGATGCCTCATCCTTCCTCGTTGGCCTTCACCTACATTCACCCCAATTGTTGAAAAAATACATCTCTTTCTATTTTATCTCTTATTTTCATAAAATGGTTTTAACTTCTGAAAAAGCTCTAATTTTCCATTAAAAAATATAAGAAAAATGTATACGATACATGATGGTAACCGCTCAAGAAAAGGATTTTGAGGCAAAGGTGCCTTCTGATCCAAACCAATCAATAGAATAGCTTTATAAACAAGATGCCAACAAGAAGATTAGCATGGAATTTATCCCGATGGGCCAACAATGATGCGCCAAGGACTCATCATGGTCTTGAAGAGCTCAATGGAGATCATGGAGAGGATGAGCACATGCAGCAAGGAGGCTTGAAAAAGCTTGAAGATGTTAGGAGATCATTGGAGCAAGTTCCAAGCTCATTGGAGAAGGTTCCAAGCTCATTGGAGAAGGTTTCAAGCTCATTGGAATTGCCTAAGATGCCATTTGATCCATCGAAGATGCCATTAGGCCCAATGACAAGAGCAAGAGCTAAAAGGTTCAAAGAAGCATTATTGGGCCTCATTAGAGTTCATCTTGACGAGTTCAAGGCCATTGGAGATCATTTGAAGCCCATTGGAGATCATCACCAAAGGAATATTCCCATCGATTCCAAGTTATGTACTCTATTTGAAATCGATGAGTATTAGGCCATTGGAGTTGTAATTTGGCCATTGTGGGCTTTATTCTATTTTAATTAGCTATTTA